>JAGFNQ010006398.1:67508-133497 GCA_024364735.1 Boesenbergia rotunda
CTGAGAAGGGGAAACAGCCAAACCTGATACATGGAAAGTCCCCATTTGACTCTCCTCCATTGTTTGAATCCTTCCTGTCTAACCAGTTGGTGAAATTTGCATTAATAGTTAAACTTAGGTTTTGATGAATGACAAATAGGTTAAAGTTAGGCTGTCTTTTGGTTTTGACCTCTTTACTAAGTGTGTAGGGTTGAAAGACTTAGGACCTGACACCAGGCTGAAGTCCAGGGTGGTTGAGTCCTGGTGGAAAGTCCAGTTTGGTTCGCGAGGCCTGACAACTCGCTGAAGCCCAAGTTGGTTGAAACATGACAAAAAGACTAGGGTGGTTGAGCCCTAGCGGGAAGACCTGGTGGGCCAAGAAGTTGAGTAGAGCTGCACGAGGTAGGTAAGGTAAGTCACTGGAGGAGCGAACCAGTGAGGACGGGTCCTATTTTAGGATTGTAGGCGCGGTCCAACTTAGGCCCATTTTGGTGACCTCGGTTGAGTCCTGGTTAGATACTTATCCAAGTTTGGACGGGGACTAATTAACTCTAAAAGCATTCTTATCTTAGTCCATTGCATTAACTCTATTTTACAGGTTTTATTTGATATGTGAACTAATTAGATTTTGTAGGTAAATTTTACAAAATTATTCCTCATCTAAAGCCTCGGTGGAGAATAAACTCTCATTTAAATTATTCGTATTTCTTATTTTATTTGAGAATAAAATTATAAATTATTCCTCATCTAAAGCCTCGGTGGAGGATAAACTCTCATTTAAATTATTCATATTTCTTATTTTATTTGAGAATAAAATTACTCCTACTAATGATAAAATATTATTCTCTACGAGAGTTTAAACTTTAAATTATTTTTTTAATTTAAGTGGAGCAAAAGATAGAAACATTATCTTCTTTGAATTATTCCAAAAAATAACTTGCTAACTTTATTTAAAATATTTTTTATTTAAGTGGGGCAATGGATAGAAACATTATCTTCTTTGGATTATTCCAAAGAATAGTTTGCTAACTTTATTTAAATTATTTTTTCAATTTAAGTGGAGCATTCTTATTTTGATTTAAGTGGAGCATTCTTATCTTAATTTAAGTGGAGCATTTTTAATTAACTCTAAATGCATTCTTATCTTAATTTAATTAGCTATTTTTAAATTATTTAAGAATAGTTTGCTGATGGATAAAGTTTGGGCTGAGAAGATCATGCATCAGATTGAATATTGGCAGCTCGAGGCACTATTAAAAGAAGCAAGCGAGCCCTCTAAAGACAGATATTTTTTAAGTCTGGTTCAAGCTTTGGCGCTCTCAGGCTTCCACGCTCCTCTGCTGCGATTTGTGCTTTGACTTGACATTGTCCGACTGCTGCCGGAAGATCGCTCCCAACACCCAAGCTGCTTCAGATAATCTTAAGTATTGGGTAATGTATTTTTATTTGATCTGTCTGCACTGAAATTATTTAAGGGGGGAGTGTAGGGTTGTTACACTTCCGCCTAATCTTGTATTCGAATCGCTCTACCGGGAGTTTACCGGTAGAGAATTTTAGTGGATTGCCCACAGGAAAGGTTCAAGGAGCCTGGGCCTTCGAGTAGGAGTCGCCGAAGGCTCCGAACGAAGTAAAACTCATCGCTTATTTTTTATTGTTTTTCGCTTTCGTGTTTCATTTTAATTATTCTGCCGCACACGTTTTTCAAAGCATCGTACGATTTTCTATCGACTCTGATTATAAAACGAAAGTTTTAAAAGTCACGTGATTCACCCCCCCTCTCACGTGCATCGATCCTACATAACGTGCACACTGATCAGAGGCTTAGCAAATGGGTATCAAACAATATCAGCAGTGTATCAGAGGAAACGCAGAGAAAACAGACGCGATCAGAGCGTCTGACAGAGATTTGAATTCAAGTGATCGGTCACCAGACCGATCAGAGATGACCCTGATCGGTCACTAGACCGATCAGGGTAAGCCCAAACTGATCAGGCTCCAGCCTGATCGGTCCACAGTGAGAAACCAAGAATCGCGGGATTCTTGTGATCGGTCACTGGACCGATCACAGATCGTGGATCGGTCACCTGACCAATCCAACCCATGCTGGGGCTTTCCCCAGCTTCGACAGTCCAAACCCACTGATCAGTCACTTGACCGATCAGGGTGTGCCCTGATCAGTCTGGTGACCGATCAGGTCACTCCCTGACGGATCAGGATCCATCCTGATTGGTCATAATGAGGAATTCACGATATTTGATTGATCAAGCGTCCGATCCAAGTTTCCCACTGAAACCTACTGACCTCTCCCTGATCGTTCACCAGAACGATCAGAAGCTCTCCCTGATCGGTCACCAGACCGATCAGGAGCCGAACAAAGGCCAACCAATGATTCTGTTCTCTCCCTGATCGGTCACCAGACCGATCAGACTTCAATGGATCGGTCACCAGATCGAACCACAAAGGGAGTTCGTGCCAACTTCCCTGATCGGTCTCCAGACCGATCCAGCAACTCCAAATTCAACCCCAAGTCAAGAGAACGGGCTCCCTAGCCTTCTCTGACTCATGCTCAGTCCCCCGAACCGAGACTCCATGCCTTGCTTCACTCACCGGGACTTCATTCAACCTAGCTTCCCAAGCTAGGACCTGACTTCACTCACCAGGGTTTCAGTCACCCGGCTGATAACCGGTTTTAGTCGCGTTACGGTTTCAATTAAATTTCTCGTTTCAAGCTATTATGTAGTAGGAGTTAAACCGAATTGTCTCTCAAGGATCCAATATGATGCATGCACTTCTTCAATCTATGAAAAATAGTAAATTACAGAAAAATAAAAATGAGCTAATCCAAACATGTTTTCATGGGTCCTTGAGGATAACAAAACAATTGAAATTAGCTACTAACTTCTACCTAATAGCCTAACTACTAGGAATTGAAGTACTAAGCTAATTGAATGTAGAGGACAACAAAAGAACACTCGTAAACAGGAAAATTCAGAATAGATTCATTCAAAACTCCTGACTAGAAGGCAATCGATTTCATCCTCACACACATGTGTGATTAGAACAATTTGACAAGCATCTCGCATTCAAAAGGTTAAAGGTAGAAAACATAGAACGACTTCTACCAAGATAAGCTGTGAACTAGGAAACTAAGCTGGAAACTTTGAGACAAAGCTAGAAATTACAATTCTAAACTGGAAAATAGCAGGAATTCGAAAACAAATGAAAGGGAAATGCAAATTCTTGTTCTACAGCAAGTAAGCACGAAGGAACAATGAAAAGAAAGCTGAATTGGAGTGTCCGGTGGAAGAAACTCTGCTCCTATGAAGCCGATTGCTTCTTAGCCGGAGTAGAGGAGGGAATAGGCTGTGAAGTCGAAGAAGAGGGCCTGTCCAAGCTGTTAATCGCCTGAGAAACCGATCAAATAGTAGCTTCCTTCCTCCATCGCCTCTCCCTTGCGTTTCTGCTGTAATCCCAGAAGAGAGATGGAGAAGAAGAAATGTGAGCTTGCATCCAAGGCTTGAGGAAGAAGAGGGATGAGATGGAAAGAAAAGGAGAAGTGAAAGAGGTGGAGAGAGGAGCTCCAGCCGGCGGCTGTGAAGAGGGGAGTGCCGGCCGGAGGTGGAGGATAAGAAGATGGAAGGTGGGCGGCGTGTTGGTGAGGAAGAGGGCGTCGGGTCCCCTGTTTGCATGGATGAGAAGAGGAGACGAGGAAACTAGGGATCAATCCCAGCCGTCTGTTTGATTGAGAACTAATCCTGGCCATTTGATTTAAGTGATAATCTTGGCCATTTGATTTAATGAGTTGGGATTTAATCTTGGTCACTTGATTTAATGAGTTGGGATTTAATTTTGGCCGCTTGATTCATGTGATGAAGGAGATGAAGGTTGACCATTGGATTGGTTGAGGGAAGATGAATGATTTAGATCCTTTAATGCCTAGGGAAGAAAAGGCTTGAAATTGGGCTTTGGGCTCCTCTTTCTCTTTGAATCTAAATTGAATTGGATGAACCCCTTGATCTCGATCAATGGCCAAATTTATCTCAGATCTGGATGGAAGGTTGGATGGCTTGATCTGAGTGAGGGTATAAGATCTCAACATATTTAGATCAACGGTCCACATTAATCCAGCTTGGTCTTCTTTGTTTGAGTTCGAAATCAAGTCAAATTTGCTCCAACTCGCTCCTAATCATTGGCTCTTATTGTTTCCTTGATCCAAGCCTTGGTACAAAGTGCATCTTTAATTCCCTACAAAAATCATGAAATAATGTCAAAATTTAGAGGAAATTATAATGAGCTCCAAAAAATAATCCTAATCGTAAATTATGATATAAACATCATTTAAACGTACGAGAGGATAAAAAATGCTAAGTAAATGAGCAAATGTAATGACATAAAATGCTAGTTATCACACCCTTACACTTAATTCTTGCACGTCTCAAGCAAGCAAACAAAACTAAATGAAAACAAAATATCTCCCAAAACATTACATCCCCTATCGATACTTTAAAAATAATAAAAGAAGATTACTTAGGATCATCAAGTCTCAAGAATCAATGTATTTATGGTTCCAAATCTCACATAAGTCAAAAGGCATGGTAATTTCAATCAACTTGAATAAACTAAGCATGACAAAAACCTCACAAGATAGATATATGCACTGATGCTCACAAAAATAACAAAAATGAAAGTGGAGTTCTCTCAAAGCATTCGTGACATTGCACTACCATATGCTTGCTTATTTTCTACTTCTCCACTACTATAGCATAAGTACACAAATCAAGAGGACTTTTCAATGAATAATGATGGAACCACGTGCTAACAAGAGGACAAGAAGGGTAGATAACAAAGAAGATCACAGAGAATATGAGAGCATTGGGGTAATCAACATGATGTATACAATCAAACAATATGCCAAAATAAAAAACTTAACTAAACATCCGACACTCAAAATTCTCCTTGCACATTCTCATTGCAATATACAACAACCACTTACAACATCTCTCCAAATGCAGGTATGTATTAACAACTTAACACTTATGTTTCTCACTAACAGCATCCCAAATGCTTGAGAAATTTTTTTTTCCACTCTCTTTAATTTTTCATTCTTTTCTTTTTTTTTCTTCTTTTTTTTCACTTTTTTTTTCATTTCTCATCTTTTTTTTGAGTACATAGAGAGATTTTTTTTCAACAAGCATTCGTCCATACACACTTGTCTTCCCCCCACACCTAAAACCTGCCTCAGACAATGTAACAAAGCATGATAACATCTAAAACTCATAATAATAGAGGATAATAATAGACAAATAAAAATATAACTCATCATGCAATCACCCCATGCTTTCATGCTCAAGGGAAGAATAAGTTAATAAGGATATGACAGTGAGAATACAATAACAATGAGAAGATCTGACAAAGGAAAGACAATAAAACATGAAAGCAATAGGTGAAATGCTCACCAGTAACAGTAGCAAAGTAGAGGGAAAACTAAGGGTTCAACAAGAAAGTTTGCATCCATCATATTCATGTAAGCTTATGCTAATATAATTTCAAAAAGAATCAAGGCAAGTTCTAGAGTGTCAAGTATCACAAATGCTATCACACATAAGAGGATTAAGGATAAGCATGGCAGTATCCTCACTAGGTGAATAATAAAATGTCATGCTTAATCTAACAAGATAGAGTTCATCACCACAATAAATGACTAAATGCAATTAATGTCCCCAAGCATACCAAGGAAACTAAAACTCAATAGTCAGACTTAACCATCTTTTATGATTCTCAAAGCATAATAAAGGAACATGTAGGAAGATACAACTGGAAATCAAGTAAGGTTTGTTCAAGACTAAACAAAATGTAGAATGAGGAAGCAAAGCATGAATGCAAAGTATAAAAGCAAATAAACATCCAAGTATAAACATAAAGAAAAATAAGAAAAGGAACAAACTCCCCTTTATTCTTGGCGGCTGGAGTCGGTTCAGGAGTAGCATCCATCCCGGTAGTGGTGGGGTTTGGGCAGTCGAGAGAGCATTCCTCACATGATTACTGTCATAGTGCACTACTCCCCCACACTTCAATTTCACATAAGTGTGTTCCAGTGGTCGAAGGCGATTCAGGTACAAAATCCAATGTAGGGATTAATAGCTACAAGTACAATTAAGCTCAACTCCTCCCTCTCTATGCTCTTTGGAAATACTTCCGGGAGGTTGGAGTCTATTTAGTTGGAGCACCCATTCTAGAATCCGATGGCGCCCTGCAAAACCATGACAAGAAAATACCTCCCGCACACATGCAGGGTAAGAAGAAGATGAAATACAATAATTCTTTATATAAAATGTTTCAAGGAATGCATCACAGCCAACAAAATCCACCCTAGGAACCTCTATGAATTTTTCTAAACAATTTAGAGAAATATTTACCTTGTCTTTCTGAGAAATACCTGAAGGTGCTATAAGAGTAGATGTGACTATGGCCTCCTCCTGGTCAGGTAAAGGCTCCATCTCAGGTTCAGGTGCTGGTGGACATACAACTAAAAGAGGTGATTCTTGGGCTCTTGCTTCCACCATGCAAGTCCTTACACTTTTATACTCATCCTCTGAATCTCCTGATATACCAACCAATGTAGGTGATCCCTAGGGCTCAGTGCAATCTCCTACACCTGTAGAATCATCTGTAACTGAAAATAAATCAGATTCAACCTCAAGCTCAACTGTCTCTGTAGCTAATACCTCCTCTGCCTCATCTGAACTAGAATATCCTCTCTGAACATCGATCCTGGTCCTTGCAGTCTGCATCTGACTAATAGTGGAGGATATCTGTCCAATTTATCGCGCTATGTTCTGAAGGGAAGCATCAGTCCTACTCTGATATTGTCTATAGTCCCCTGATGCTACTGAAATTGAGTGCTAATCTGGTTGCTAATCTGAGTGCTCAACTGCTGAAAATTTTTCTCTTGTTGCTGAATCTGAGCGCTCATCTGAGTGCTAATCTGGGTACTAATCTGAGTGCTCAACTGAGTGCTAAGCTGCTGAAATTGAGTGTTGAATTGCTGAAAATTCCTATCATGTTGTTGCTGAAATTGAGTGAAAAATGGCTCCAAAGTGAGTGGAAACTCCGGTTCCTGTTGCTGAATCGGTGGGACTCTTGGCAGAGGATCATCCTGGAATGTCTATAAATTCTGATATGCTAGATATTACTCAGTAAATTGACTTTGTGTATCCTCATACCTGAAATATGACTGATCCCGCCAATTAGAATTGTAGGAATTAGAAGATGAATTATACCTATCTGACTGTTGAGGTTGGAAGTATCCATGCTGCTCTGGAATCTGTTGGGGTTGAAAGTATTGAGTCGGGTAATTGCCCCAATCATCATTATAGGCGCTAGGAGTTGGATCATTGGTATCTTGATATTGATGTTGAGAATGCAGGGGTTCTTGAGGAAATCTAGCAGTCTTTTGGATGAGGTGACATATAACAGCTGAATGAGATGGACTGCCACAATTAGTGCATATGTGTTCCGCTCCCCTAATTTCCGAATTGTGATATTCATTGAAGCCTCCAAATGGTTGATAGTAGAAATCCATGTTGAACTGAAAGAATTATCCTGGTCTTACACTGAAACACTAATAAACAAGATTAGAAGACTCAAGAGCATATGATATCAAACACAAGAATATATGACCATTAAAGCACATGATAATTATTTTTTTTAAATTCTTGTGGAAAGATAGAGAAACAATCCTAAAATTATCAAACACCACTACATTCCCCGGCAACGGCGCCAAAATTGATAACTGGTTTTAGTCGCATTACGATTTCAATTAAATTCCTCGTTTCAAGCTATTATGTAGTAGGAGTTGAACCGAATCGTCTCTCAAGGACCTAATATGATGCATGCACTTCTTCAGTCTATGAAAAATAGTAAATTGGAGGAAAATAAAAACAAGCTAATCCAAACATGTTTTCATGAGTGTTTGAGGATAACAAAACAATTGAAATTAGCTACTAACTTCTACCTAATAGCCTAACTACTAGGAATTGAAGTACTAAGCTAATTGAATGTAGAGGACAACAAAAGAACACTCGTAAACAGGAAAATTTAGAATAGATTCATTCAAAACTCCTGACTAGAAGGCAATCGATTTCATCCTCACACACATGTGTGATTAGAACAATTTGACAAGCATCTCGCATTCAAAAGGTTAAAGGTAGAAAACATAGAACGACTTCTACCAAGATAAGCTGTGAACTAGGAAACTAAGCTGGAAACTTTGAGACAAAGCTAGAAATTACAATTCTAAATTGGAAAATAGCAGGAATTCGAAAACAAATGAAAGGGAAATGCAAATTCTTGTTCTACAGCAAGTAAGCACGAAGGAACAATGAAAAGAAAGCTGAATTGGAGTGTCCGGTGGAAGAAACTCTGCTCCTATGAAGCCGATTGCTTCTTAGCCGGAGTAGAGGAGGGAATAGGCTGTGAAGTCGAAGAAGAGGGCCTGTCCAAGCTGTTAATCGCCTGAGAAACCGATCAAATAGTAGCTTCCTTCCTCCATCGCCTCTCCCTTGCGTTTCTGCTGTAATCCCAGAAGAGAGATGGAGAAGAAGAAATGTGAGCTTGCATCCAAGGCTTGAGGAAGAAGAGGGATGAGATGGAAAGAAAAGGAGAAGTGAAAGAGGTGGAGAGAGGAGCTCCAGCCGGCGGCTGTGAAGAGGGGAGTGCCGGCCGGAGGTGGAGGATAAGAAGATGGAAGGTGGGCGGCGTGTTGGTGAGGAAGAGGGCGTCGGGTCCCCTGTTTGCATGGATGAGAAGAGGAGACGAGGAAAACTAGGGATCAATCCCAGCCGTCTGTTTGATTGAGAACTAATCCTGGCCATTTGATTTAAGTGATAATCTTGGCCATTTGATTTAATGAGTTGGGATTTAATCTTGGTCACTTGATTTAATGAGTTGGGATTTAATTTTGGCCGCTTGATTCATGTGATGAAGGAGATGAAGGTTGACCATTGGATTGGTTGAGGGAAGATGAATGATTTAGATCCTTTAATGCCTAGGGAAGAAAAGGCTTGAAATTGGGCTTTGGGCTCCTCTTTCTCTTTGAATCTAAATTGAATTGGATGAACCCCTTGATCTCGATCAATGGCCAAATTTATCTCAGATCTGGATGGAAGGTTGGATGGCTTGATCTGAGTGAGGGAATAAGATCTCAACATATTTAGATCAACGGTCCACATTAATCCAGCTTGGTCTTCTTTGTTTGAGTTCGAAATCAAGTCAAATTTGCTCCAACTCGCTCCTAATCATTGGCTCTTATTGTTTCCTTGATCCAAGCCTTGGTACAAAGTGCATCTTTAATTCCCTACAAAAATCATGAAATAATATCAAAATTTAGAGGAAATTATAATGAGCTCCAAAAAATAATCCTAATCGTAAATTATGATATAAACATGATTTAAACGTACGAGAGGATAAAAAATGCTAAGTAAATGAGCAAATGTAATGACATAAAATGCTAGTTATCACACCCTTACACTTAATTCTTGCACGTCTCAAGCAAGCAAACAAAACTAAATGAAAACAAAATATCTCCCAAAACATTACATCCCCTATCGATACTTTAAAAATAATAAAAGAAGATTACTTAGGATCATCAAGTCTCAAGAATCAATGTATTTATGGTTCCAAATCTCACATAAGTCAAAAGGCATGGTAATTTCAATCAACTTGAATAAACTAAGCATGACAAAAACCTCACAAGATAGATATATGCACTGATGCTCACAAAAATAACAAAAATGAAAGTGGAGTTCTCTCAAAGCATTCGTGACATTGCACTACCATATGCTTGCTTATTTTCTACTTCTCCACTACTATAGCATAAGTACACAAATCAAGAGGACTTTTCAATGAATAATGATGGAACCACGTGCTAACAAGAGGACAAGAAGGGTAGATAACAAAGAAGATCACAGAGAATATGAGAGCATTGGGGTAATCAACATGATGTATACAATCAAACAATATGCCAAAATAAAAAACTTAACTAAACATCCGACACTCAAAATTCTCCTTGCACATTCTCATTGCAATATACAACAACCACTTACAACATCTCTCCAAATGCAGGTATGTATTAACAACTTAACACTTATGTTTCTCACTAACAGCATCCCAAATGCTTGAGAAATTTTTTTTCCACTCTCTTTAATTTTTCATTCTTTTCTTTTTTTTTCTTCTTTTTTTTCACTTTTTTTTCATTTCTCATCTTTTTTTGAGTACATAGAGAGATTTTTTTTCAACAAGCATTCGTCCATACACACTTGTCTTCCCCCCACACCTAAAACCTGCCTCAGACAATGTAACAAAGCATGATAACATCTAAAACTCATAATAATAGAGGATAATAATAGACAAATAAAAATATAACTCATCATGCAATCACCCCATGCTTTCATGCTCAAGGGAAGAATAAGTTAATAAGGATATGACAGTGAGAATACAATAACAATGAGAAGATCTGACAAAGGAAAGACAATAAAACATGAAAGCAATAGGTGAAATGCTCACCAGTAACAGTAGCAAAGTAGAGGGAAAACTAAGGGTTCAACAAGAAAGTTTGCATCCATCATATTCATGTAAGCTTATGCTAATATAATTTCAAAAAGAATCAAGGCAAGTTCTAGAGTGTCAAGTATCACAAATGCTATCACACATAAGAGGATTAAGGATAAGCATGGCAGTATCCTCACTAGGTGAATAATAAAATGTCATGCTTAATCTAACAAGATAGAGTTCATCACCACAATAAATGACTAAATGCAATTAATGTCCCCAAGCATACCAAGGAAACTAAAACTCAATAGTCAGACTTAACCATCTTTTATGATTCTCAAAGCATAATAAAGGAACATGTAGGAAGATACAACTGGAAATCAAGTAAGGTTTGTTCAAGACTAAACAAAATGTAGAATGAGGAAGCAAAGCATGAATGCAAAGTATAAAAGCAAATAAACATCCAAGTATAAACATAAAGAAAAATAAGAAAAGGAACAAACTCCCCTTTATTCTTGGCGGCTGGAGTCGGTTCAGGAGTAGCATCCATCCCGGTAGTGGTGGGGTTTGGGCAGTCGAGAGAGCATTCCTCACATGATTACTGTCATAGTGCACTACTCCCCCACACTTCAATTTCACATAAGTGTGTTCCAGTGGTCGAAGGCGATTCAGGTACAAAATCCAATGTAGGGATTAATAGCTACAAGTACAATTAAGCTCAACTCCTCCCTCTCTATGCTCTTTGGAAATACTTCCGGGAGGTTGGAGTCTATTTAGTTGGAGCACCCATTCTAGAATCCGATGGCGCCCTGCAAAACCATGACAAGAAAATACCTCCCGCACACATGCAGGGTAAGAAGAAGATGAAATACAATAATTCTTTATATAAAATGTTTCAAGGAATGCATCACAGCCAACAAAATCCACCCTAGGAACCTCTATGAATTTTTCTAAACAATTTAGAGAAATATTTACCTTGTCTTTCTGAGAAATACCTGAAGGTGCTATAAGAGTAGATGTGACTATGGCCTCCTCCTGGTCAGGTAAAGGCTCCATCTCAGGTTCAGGTGCTGGTGGACATACAACTAAAAGAGGTGATTCTTGGGCTCTTGCTTCCACCATGCAAGTCCTTACACTTTTATACTCATCCTCTGAATCTCCTGATATACCAACCAATGTAGGTGATCCCTAGGGCTCAGTGCAATCTCCTACACCTGTAGAATCATCTGTAACTGAAAATAAATCAGATTCAACCTCAAGCTCAACTGTCTCTGTAGCTAATACCTCCTCTGCCTCATCTGAACTAGAATATCCTCTCTGAACATCGATCCTGGTCCTTGCAGTCTGCATCTGACTAATAGTGGAGGATATCTGTCCAATTTATCGCGCTATGTTCTGAAGGGAAGCATCAGTCCTACTCTGATATTGTCTATAGTCCCCTGATGCTACTGAAATTGAGTGCTAATCTGGTTGCTAATCTGAGTGCTCAACTGCTGAAAATTTTTCTCTTGTTGCTGAATCTGAGCGCTCATCTGAGTGCTAATCTGGGTACTAATCTGAGTGCTCAACTGAGTGCTAAGCTGCTGAAATTGAGTGTTGAATTGCTGAAAATTCCTATCATGTTGTTGCTGAAATTGAGTGAAAAATGGCTCCAAAGTGAGTGGAAACTCCGGTTCCTGTTGCTGAATCGGTGGGACTCTTGGCAGAGGATCATCCTGGAATGTCTATAAATTCTGATATGCTAGATATTACTCAGTAAATTGACTTTGTGTATCCTCATACCTGAAATATGACTGATCCCGCCAATTAGAATTGTAGGAATTAGAAGATGAATTATACCTATCTGACTGTTGAGGTTGGAAGTATCCATGCTGCTCTGGAATCTGTTGGGGTTGAAAGTATTGAGTCGGGTAATTGCCCCAATCATCATTATAGGCGCTAGGAGTTGGATCATTGGTATCTTGATATTGATGTTGAGAATGCAGGGGTTCTTGAGGAAATCTAGCAGTCTTTTGGATGAGGTGACATATAACAGCTGAATGAGATGGACTGCCACAATTAGTGCATATGTGTTCCGCTCCCCTAATTTCCGAATTGTGATATTCATTGAAGCCTCCAAATGGTTGATAGTAGAAATCCATGTTGAACTGAAAGAATTATCCTGGTCTTACACTGAAACACTAATAAACAAGATTAGAAGACTCAAGAGCATATGATATCAAACACAAGAATATATGACCATTAAAGCACATGATAATTATTTTTTTTAAATTCTTGTGGAAAGATAGAGAAACAATCCTAAAATTATCAAACACCACTACATTCCCCGGCAACGGCGCCAAAATTGATAACTGGTTTTAGTCGCATTACGATTTCAATTAAATTCCTCGTTTCAAGCTATTATGTAGTAGGAGTTGAACCGAATCGTCTCTCAAGGACCCAATATGATGCATGCACTTCTTCAGTCTATGAAAAATAGTAAATTGGAGGAAAATAAAAACAAGCTAATCCAAACATGTTTTCATGAGTGTTTGAGGATAACAAAACAATTGAAATTAGCTACTAACTTCTACCTAATAGCCTAACTACTAGGAATTGAAGTACTAAGCTAATTGAATGTAGAGGACAACAAAAGAACACTCGTAAACAGGAAAATTCAGAATAGATTCATTCAAAACTCCTGACTAGAAGGCAATCGATTTCATCCTCACACACATGTGTGATTAGAACAATTTGACAAGCATCTCGCATTCAAAAGGTTAAAGGTAGAAAACATAGAACGACTTCTACCAAGATAAGCTGTGAACTAGGAAACTAAGCTGGAAACTTTGAGACAAAGCTAGAAATTACAATTCTAAACTGGAAAATAGCAGGAATTCGAAAACAAATGAAAGGGAAATGCAAATTCTTGTTCTACAGCAAGTAAGCACGAAGGAACAATGAAAAGAAAGCTGAATTGGAGTGTCCGGTGGAAGAAACTCTGCTCCTATGAAGCTGATTGCTTCTTAGCCGGAGTAGAGGAGGGAATAGGCTGTGAAGTCGAAGAAGAGGGCCTGTCCAAGCTGTTAATCGCCTGAGAAACCGATCAAATAGTAGCTTCCTTCCTCCATCGCCTCTCCCTTGCGTTTCTGCTGTAATCCCAGAAGAGAGATGGAGAAGAAGAAATGTGAGCTTGCATCCAAGGCTTGAGGAAGAAGAGGGATGAGATGGAAAGAAAAGGAGAAGTGAAAGAGGTGGAGAGAGGAGCTCCAGCCGGCGGCTGTGAAGAGGGGAGTGCCGGCCGGAGGTGGAGGATAAGAAGATGGAAGGTGGGCGGCGTGTTGGTGAGGAAGAGGGCGTCGGGTCCCCTGTTTGCATGGATGAGAAGAGGAGACGAGGAAAACTAGGGATCAATCCCAGCCGTCTGTTTGATTGAGAACTAATCCTGGCCATTTGATTTAAGTGATAATCTTGGCCATTTGATTTAATGAGTTGGGATTTAATCTTGGTCACTTGATTCATGTGATGAAGGAGATGAAGGTTGACCATTGGATTGGTTGAGGGAAGATGAATGATTTAGATCCTTTAAAGCCTAGGGAAGAAAAGGCTTGAAATTGAGCTTTGGGCTCCTCTTTCTCTTTGAATCTAAATTGAATTGGATGAACCCCTTGATCTCGATCAATGGCCAAATTTATCTCAGATCTGGATGGAAGGTTGGATGGCTTGATCTGAGTGAAGGAATAAGATCTCAACAAATCTAGATCAACGGTCCACATTAATCCAGCTTGGTCTTCTTTGTTTGAGTTCTAAATCAAGTCAAATTTGCTCCAACTCGCTCCTAATCATTGGCTCTTATTGTTTCCTTGATCCAAGCCTTGGTACAAAGTTCATCTTTAATTTCCTACAAAAAATCATGAAATAATATCAAAATTTAGACGATATTATAATGAGCTCCAAAAAATAATCCTAATCGTAAATTATGATATAAACATGATTTAAACGCATGAGAGGATAAAAAATGCTAAGTAAATGAGCAAATGTAATGACATAAAATGCTAGTTATCACCGGCTTCACTCACCGGGACCCGACTTCACTCATCGGGATTTCCATGTCCTAGCTTATTCTTTTTTTTTTTAGCGCGCCCATTCTTGCTGCGGCGCTAATTGCCGGATATCTCCGGCCATCGGTGGCCATTTCTGATGGATCCCACGCACCCACCCCAATTCCCTACCATTCCTATCGATCAGTTCCCTCCTCTATCTGTGACGACCCGCCTTCTCTACCTTAGACGGATCGTTACCTTTATCTACTTCTCGACTCTAATGCACGACTAAAAATGCGGAAATCTTTTTTTTTCTTTTTAATCTATCTAAGAGTGAGGATATTCTAACTTTAATAGTCATGCATGATACCAGGTCACACCTTCTTTCTCCAAAACTCGTAAGAAAATACTTATTGAAACTTGCCTTGCCCAACTCAGCTTACGGGTATCAGTCGACTGCTATATGGCAGTCGACTGGTCCCAAGCGACTGTCCTTTGGCAGTTACCTGATGCATCGAACAGAAGCGACTGTTCGATAGGGCAGTCGACTGGTACTGTACCAGTCGACTGGTAAGTCTGAAAACCTGATTTTCAGATTCGAAGCCTTGTTTCGAAACTCCATCAAACCTATACTTTCTAGCCATACAAAATTATGACACCATTTCTATACTCTACACTAGTTTTCTAAACAATTTAGCCAATCAAAACGAATCCATAACTTGAAATTAGGACTTTTGCGAGATTTAACAAGTTATGAAAAACTATATAACTTTAGGCTAAAGTTTGTATCAACTCTTGACTTCATGCAGAAATAAAATAGATTATTCATACTCAACACGACTAAGACATGAAACTATATGTTTCTAAACATTTAACTTTACTAATAGGAAATAAAATAGGTTATTCATACTCAACACAACTAAGACATGAAACTTTATGTTTCTAAACATTTAACTTTACTAATACTCAATCCAAACACTCTTCCACGGTTCCACCGCCACTGAGCACCAATGCAAGTCCTGTCGCCTCCCAACTTACACCTTTTCATTTTCTTTGTCTGCAATAGAAGGAAAATGCAACTAGTAAGCACAATGCTTAGTAAGTAAATCCCTACTCACAAAAATCACATATCGATACTAAACATGCTCATTTCAAGGAATGCTTTAAAAAAAAACTTTACTTGCTTTAGAAACTTACAACTAACACGCTTACAACTTGAATTACTTTATCATGCTTGCAATGTATCAAAGTACACATGAACTACAACACTTACTAAAAAGGAAAACACTTCATATACTTATATACTTGAAAATATCATAATCAACTTTCTCTTAGGCCTTGACATTGTACCATGGTATCAATGTACCAATGCGCGCTTTTCTAACAAGTTGCGAGGTAGCTAGCCACCGCTCCCTATTAGAACTTTACTTTCTAACTTTCTATGGGCCATACATTTGCCCGGTACATGTCTCTTTCTCAAAGTAAAATACTTTTCTTACTTACCATACTTAAACTCATCACTTTACTTATTTTTGCATATGTTTGCATGCTAAAAACAACCTTTACTTTTCTCACTTTAACTTTCCATGGAGCATCTTGTGTGCTCCTTAACTCAAATTCACTTTTAGGTCTTTTTGAAAGTATAAAAACTCATCATGCTTGGCCTACTTACATTCAATACAAACCAATTGAATTTCTAACATGCCAAAACATACAACTTCAATAGCTAAAACATAGAATAGCAAAAATTCTCTCAATCATGCTTCTATTTTTCGAAAACTAGGGTTCTACAATGAGAATTTCGAAACGAAACTACTCCTATTGCAGTTGAGCGATTTACTTACATCGATCTTGAAGAAAACTCACAAAAACAGGGAGAAAAACTCCCTACGAAATCCTTTCCCCTCCTTCTTGTGAAAAGCTTCCACCTTTAGCCCTAGGAAGCAACCCTAGGTCTTCTCTACTCAAGGGGAAAGAAGAAGAAACGAAGAGCTCCTTGAATTCGCCTCCTCTCGCACCCTCTTCGCCCTCCAAGTCGTGCGGCCACAACCCTAGCCTCCCCTTTCCAACGCGACTTAAGTGGTTTAATATACCTCTTAATGAAAAGGCTTAATTACACTACAACATTATTTCTCTCCTTCCTTTTCTGTGCTTGATACCCTAGCCCAGCTGGTTTCTGCTTTAGCCGTGAACCGGAGAGATCGCGGGATCAAATCTCTCCACGACCACTTAACTCTTCTCTCTTCTTCTTTTTTTTCTCTCCCGCGGCACCAGTCGACTGCCACGATAGCAGTCGACTGATACCCTGAACAGCCAACTTCCCAGCCTAAACTTTCTTCCTTTTCTCCTCCTATTTAATTTCTAAAAATACTAGAAAAATTTCAGTAAAATTCCTATTAATATATATGAAAAGTACTGGGTATTACACTATCTACCTCACATGAGACGCTTCACAAAATTTTTACAAAGGCGAAGTCTGATGTTATAGATGCAGAGATAAATCCATCAATTGGTTTTCATGGGATGGGCTTGAAGATAACGGAAGGCTTGGAGAATCGATCATATGCGGCGGCTATCAAACCATCGTCTCCTCATACTACTATGAAAAACTTTGATGAAATCGGAGAGGATTTCAAGAAGGCCACAATATATAACAACAAACCAGGTATTTTTTATACTGAGGAAGAAGTTGCTGCATTGTCAAAACCATATGAATTTTCACTAATTGGTAAATTTTCGGGTTTACGTCCAAAACAAGAAGTCGTATTGCAAGCTTTTCGTAATATAGGCTTTTCGGGTTCTTACAAAATTCGTTTTCTTCGATCGGGATATCTTTTCATTCATCTGTCATCGAATGAGGACATAGCAAGAATTTGGACAAGAGAAATTTGGTTCATTGGGGGAGTACCATTACGGATTTTCAAATGGTCTCCGAATTTTTCATATGCAGTTGAATCGTCTGTGATTCCAGTATGGGTCCAATTTCCGGATCTCCCAATTCATATGTTCAATAAGAACTGCCTGTATGCTGCTACTCAGATTGTTGGAAAACCCATTAAAATTGATGAAGCAACAGCTGGGGGTTTAAGGCTTTCCATGGCGAGGGTTTGTGTGGAGATTGACCTGTTGAAGCCAAAAATTGAAGAGTTCTAGCTAGGAATTGGAAAGTAGAAGAGATTACAGAAAGTGGTGTATGAAAAGCATACGAGTTATTGTGGAGTTTGTCTTCATTTGGGACATTCTGAAGAGGAGTGCTATGCTAATGGAAATAAAAGGAGGATGAGCAAAAAAGTTCATATGGCAGAGACCACAAGTAATGGAAAAGATTTGAGAGAATATCTAAATCGAAAGTATGTTTTGGAAAGAGAAAAGGAAGGGATTTCTAAACAAATGTGTTGGTGCAGGAAGCACCATATCGAACCTTGTTTTGATATTGGCAAAGGATTCAAAGTTAAGTTTATTTGGTGATCTAACAATGTTACTCAAGTGTGCAGGAAAAGTCTTAGCGAAGGGCTTCTAGGCACCTGGGGAAGGGCTGCCAGGAAACAAAGTCCTAGTGAAGGGCTGCTAGGCACCTGGCGAAGGGCTGCCAGGAAACAAAGTCCTAGCGAAGGGCTGCTAGGCACCTGGCGAAGGGCTGCCAGGAAACAAAGTCCTAGCGAAGGACTGCTAGGCACCGGGCGAAGGACAGCTTGGTATCCAAGACCTGGCGAAGGACCGCTAGGCAAAAGTCCAACCAAAGGAGCGGTTGGTATCAGGTAAACTCTCCCGAGAGGAGTAGGTGAGGACGCGTTCCCCGTCGAGGGAACAGTAGGCGTCGGTTCGACCTAGGGTTCCATTTTGGAGACCCAAAGTCAGAACCAAGACAGCTAAGGCTGTATAAACAAATATTATATTGCTTTATTGTGTTTTGGACTGACCCTAGATGCAGGACCAAAGGAAGGAGTGTCTGCAGCTCAGATAGCCTCAAAGGAGTGAGGCAGTGGCTGAGTAGGGCTCCCGGAGTGTCCCGGGCGCCCCCAAGGTGCATACAAAACAAGTCAAGAGAAAAAGGCTTCGAATAGCTGCTGGGCCGGGCGCCCCCGTGCTCCCGGGCGCCCCCGCTGCTCCCGGGCGCCCCCAAGCGCAAGCTGCCGAAGCGCACCCTCACGAAGCTAAGGGATAGAGTTTGACCCGGTCAACCCGGGCGCCCCCAGCGCTCCGGGCGCCCCGGTCAAAGTGGATCCCGAAGATAAAGGGATCAGACGTGACCGAGACATTTCCGGATCAGGTGACACGTGGGGGGGCGCCCCCGACGTCCCGGGCGCCCCCAGGCCCTATATAAAGGACCTTCGACCAAGGCTTCAAGACATCAACTTTCAACCAAGGCTTCAACGCTCTCTGCTCTCGCGCTTCGCCTCGGAATCCTTCCAACTCGAGCCGACGACGCCCCGCTGCTCCGAAAAAGTCGATCTACCCCGGACGTCGGTAAAAGAGCGATTTAAGTTTACTGTACTTAATTCTATAATACTTTTCTATAAATATTTGTGCCTAATATAGAATTGCCCAAAGTAAACGGTCAACGACCGTGGGCCTTGGAGTAGGAGTCGACACAGGCTCCGAATCAAGTAAAATCGACTGTGTCTTTGTGTTGGTGTTTTAATTTCCGCTGCGTACTTGCTCTAAATTTTTCGAAAAATGAATACCGATATTCACCCCCCTCTATCGGTTCTCTCGATCCAACAAATGGTATCAGAGCGGGGAAGCTCAAATTTGGTGCAACCACCAATTTGAGAGTTTTTCGGATTTACGAAATTTTTTTTCATTTTATTTATTTTCTTTTTTAATTAACACCACTCGATCTTTTACGCCTTTTTCAATTTTGAATTCTCATTTTTTCACCATAAGTTAGAATTGTTAAAATAATCAATTTTTGAAAATTTGTCATAAACATTTTTTATTATTATTTTAATATTTTTCTCGAAATTCGTGCTACTTTAATTCGAGCAAAATTTTTTTTTCAAACATTAAATTCTTACTTTGTCATTATTAATCAGAATTGACAAAATCAACATTTTCAAAAATTTGTCATAAATTTTTTTTATTATTTTATTATTATTTTGCCTCGAAAGTCATGCAAAATTTTTTTTGGGCTAATTTTTTTTGCTTCTCCCGCACTACTAATCCAAGACCAAGTCTTGGTACAATTTTTTGTTATTTTGTTTGTGTGCAAGGTTTATATTAAATGGCCAACCAAGAGTGGAACAGTGCACGTCCACCACTATTCTCCGACGAGAACTTCACGTTTTGGAGATGTCAAATGGAGTCCCTTTTGAAGGCCCACATGGACTTATGGCAGATCATCCAAACGGGATTCTCGTTTCCCGTAGAAGAGGAGTCATCAATCGAGTGGGACAAACTGGATGAACACACCCTCAATCAAATTGAGACCGATGCAAGGGCAACTGCAATCCTACAATGTGGCCTAACCAAGGAACAACTCAAGCTAGTAGGTCCATGCAGATGTGCTAGAGAAATCTGGGAAAAATTGATTAATCTTCATCAAGAGATCTCAAATGAAGAAGAAGATCAGGTAAGTTATCTTGCCCATTCGGTCCAAGCACAAATAGCCGAGTCAGAGTCTGAACTAGAGTCCAAAGTCGAACCAGAATCAGACGACGAATTGACTGAGACGGTAACTAATTTTGAATTCTTTTCAAAATTTGAATTAAATAATCAAACAGATACTATAATGGTCGAGGAAGGTGTAAATTCTTTTGCAGGGAAAAATCTTAAAGTACCACCAAAGAAGGAGCTTCAACTAGTATCCGAGTCCGACTCAGACACAGAATCAGAAGATGAGCCTAGATTCAAGGCGGCAAGAATCAAGGGGGAGATTCCCAATAAGGAACCAAAAGGTAAAAGTGTAAAATCAGATTTTAAAAATCATGTAATTTGTTACACATGCAGGGAGAGAGGGCACTACCAAAGTGAGTGTCCTACTCGTAAGATTCAAACGACACCACCGATGGCGACAAAGGAACCAGTTCCAAAAGCACGAAGGGACAAAAGTCGCATCCAATGCTTCCAGTGCCAGGAGTTCGGGCATTACCAACGTGAATGCACAGATAAAAGAGCTACCAAGAATGCTGGACAAACGATCGACAAAGGTAAATTTACAATATTTGAAAATCCGTTATTTACCTTGAATAATGTGATTGATTCATGTAACTTAATTAAAGCAAACTTCAGAAAATTGAAACAAGAAAATGAAACCCTAAAACATAAGGTCAATAAGTTAGAAATTTTAATTCATAATCTTGCTGATTTTGAAAATCCGGAGTATTACTCCAATTGTGACCTTACTTAGACAATTGTTTGTTTTAATTATGTGTTTCTTTTTATTTTTCTGCTTAGAATTAGGATTGGTTAGTGTAAGGACTAAACCAATTAATTGAAATTTGAACAACATAGTATTGGGTGGAGGTGAGATGATAGTACGTTAGGGAAGCCATCCTGGCAGAACTAGCCGAAGCTACCGATCCAAGGCCCAAACTAGTTAGACCAGAATTTTCCAAAAAGTAATTTTGAAGATGAAATTTCACTAAAAGGCTTTGTCTAGGAAAGGGTTGATGATCCAATAAGGCTACGGCCAAAGAAGGCCTTGTGCCTCGCCAAGACCTGGAAGCTAATTTTTGAAATTCAAATTCAATTTACTCTTTGTTAAATTCGAATCTAACACAAATTTTCAGTTAATTTTAGATCCAAATATCTCTTTTCAAAATAAACTAAAATTGGGTTTAAAAATTAATTTAACTTTTTAAAATTAATCTTTCTATTAAAATATGCATCTCACAAAACAGTTAAGGATATCCTGTTTTGTCACTTAGAAATGGGTGAGATGCTTAGGACCTAAAAGTTGAGTCCAACCCAACCAACTAATTCAGATTAATCAAAATCAATCAAATTCAATTAAATCTTAATTAAATCAATTAAATTCAATTAAATCTTAATTAAATCAATTAAATTTAATTAAATCATAATTAAATCAATTAAATTCAATTAAATCTTAATTAAATCAATTAAATTCATTTAAATTCAATTAAATCTTAATTAAATCAATTAAATTCAATTAAATCTTAATTAAATCAATTAAATTCAATTAAATCTTAATTAAATCAATTAAATTCAATTAAATCTTAATTAAATCAACTAAATTCAATTAAATAAATTAAATTCTATTAAATCTTAATTAAATCAATTAAATTCAATTAAATCAATTAAATTCAATTACATCTTAATTAAATCAATTAAATTCAATTAAATCTTAATTAAATCAATTTAATCAAATTCAAAATAATTCAATTAATTATTCTCAAATTCAACTGAATTAATTACTCTCAAAATTTAATTTAATTATTGTCAATCATTTACTTTCAAAATTAAAATATTTGTCTCACACAACCCATAAGGTTAACATGCTTGACCACGTAGAACTGGGTGAGACATCTAGGACCTAAAAGCATAATTCACTATCCTTTTAAATAAAAAAAATGTTTTCAAAAGTTATTCAAATTTATCTCTATTTTTTTTAGTTTACGGTACCCTACTCTTTCAATTCTAATGTTTTGTTTAAATTTCATGTTTAATATCTCAATAGACTCGTTTTAAATATAATCTAGGGCTTGTTTTGTTTTAGTCATTAATTGGTCAAACTTGGTCAAAATAGTCAATCCTAGTCAACATAGTCAAACCTGCTCAACACTGAAACCCCTTAAGAAACTTAGATAAAAGTCAGACTGTGTCGGATATAGGGGGAGTTTCTTTTAATACTTTTCAAAAATTTTAAATGTTTTTTTCAAAAACCTTATGTTCTAAATCTTATTATCATCTCGATAAGGTTTTCAAAAATTGATTCAAAAACCTTCATATACTACTTTCTGTTTGGAAAATTATCATACTCAGAAGGTTATTCAAAATTATTCTTTTAATTTTAATAAACCCTAAAGACACAGAGGAAGGTCCACTTCATGATCTACAAGGACTCCTAGGATGTGTCAAATTTAGGGGGAGTTTGAGTTAAAAGAAGAATTTCTGAAATATTTTTGGTAATTATTTATTTTGAAATTGTTAGATAAATTCCTTTGATCTGAACTGAACCCTAAGAACACAGAGGAAGAATACTTGTAGTCAACAAGCTTCCAAGAACTGTATCAAGTTTAGGGGGAAGTCAAATTAAAAGAGTTATTAAACATTTCTAAATAATATGTTTTCATACACTCTATTTTCAAAATTGTGTCGAAAACATTTGTCTTACAAAATAATATTATTTTAAAATGTTTTTGTGGCTTATAAAATTATTTTTGAAATGCCTTTTGCAATAATATTTACTTGGGTTGAAAAATTTCCAGGACACTTAGGAAAATGTCCTTGTAGTTAACAAGGTTTCCTAGGATTGTGTCAGACTGGAAAAGAAATCAAGTCAAGTTTTCAAAATAAAATTAATTTTTTTAATGCATAATCTTCAAAAGTACTTCTATTTTTCAAAGTATAATGTTTTGAAAAGTACTAATACTTGTAAAGGCAATAGTGTTCTAAGTGCATGAAGTTTCTAAAAGATTTGCCTACAAATATAAAATATTTTTTGTGGAGTTTTGTTGGTGCAGTTTAAAGTTTTTTTGCTATACTTTCAAGAATTATGCTAAGTATTTTTAAGTTTTCAAAACTCATAGGCTCTGATACATAAATTTTTTTTTAAAAAAAACTTCATTTAAAATATATTTTGTTATTGATATATGGCCACGGGGGAGAATAGAAATTAAATTCTTCCTTAAACGTTTTTTTAGAAAGGTTATCTTTGAAATGGTTTAAAACTTAGAAGAAGAATTTCACATTAAGGGGGAGAGACAGGAAAGAGAGAAATTGTTTTAATCTATGTATTTCAAAAAGTGCTTCAAAAATTTCTAAGTATTTCAAATTCTTTTGTGCATGTTTTTTTGCCTAAGTAAAATTCATTTCGCAAAGCCTTTTAAGTAAAAGTTATTTAACAAAAGTTAGGTTTGCAAAACTTTTTCAAAATTTTACCTTGTTCGCCCATGTATGTTTTTGATATATGTCAAAGGGGGAGGAAAGGTCAAAGTTGAGTATGTTAACAAAATACTTCAAGGTAGCAGGGTAAATAAAATTTTTCAAAACTACAATGGTTTTTAGGTCAAAACTACATTGGTTGTTTAACTTTACACTGCTCAGATTGATTGGTTTTAACTGTCGTGCATAACTGTTATATGTTTTTACTTAACTTTGAATTGTGTTGCCATAAATCAAAAAGGGGGAGATTGTTGGTGCAAGAAGCACCATATCGAACCTTGTTTTGATATTGGCAAAGGATTCAAAGTTAAGTTTATTTGGTGATCTAACAATGTTACTCAAGTGTGCAGGAAAAGTCCTAGCGAAGGGCTGCTAGGCACCTGGCGAAGGGCTGCCAGGAAACAAAGTCCTAGCGAAGGGCTGCTAGGCACCTGGCGAAGGGCTGCCAGAAAACAATGTCCTAGCGAAGGGCTGCTAGGCACCTGGCGAAGGGCTGCCAGGAAACAAAGTCCTAGCGAAGGGCTGCTAGGCACCTAGCGAAGGGCTGCTAGGCACCTGGCGAAGGGCTGCCAGGAAACAAAGTCCTAGCGAAGGGCTGCTAGGCACCTGGCGAAGGGCTGCCAGGATACAAAGCCCTAGCGAAGGACTGCTAGGCACCGGGCGAAGGACAGCTTGGTATCCAAGACCTGGCGAAGGACCGCTAGGCAAAAGTCCAACCAAAGGAGAGGTTGGCATCAGGTAAACTCTCCCGAGAGGAGTAGGTGAGGACGCGTTCCCCGTCGAGGGAACAGTAGGCGTCGGTTCGACCTAGGGTTCCATTTTGGAGACCCAAAGTCAGAACCAAGACAGCTAAGGCTGTATAAACAAATATTTTATTGCTTTATTGTGTTTTGGACTAACCCTGGATGCAGGACCAAAGGAAGGAGTGTCTGCAGCTCAGATAGCCTCAAAGGAGTGAGGCAGTGGCTGAGTAGGGCGACCGGAGTGTCCCGGGCGCCCCCAAGGTGCATACAAAACAAGTCAAGAGAAAAAGGCTTCGAATAGCTGCTGGGCGGGGCGCCCCCGTGCTCCCGGGCGCCCCCGCTGTTCCTGGGCGCCCCCAAGCGCAAGCTCCCGAAGCGCACCCTCGTGAAGCCAAGGGATAGAGTTTGACCCGGTCAACCTGGGCGCCCCCAGCGCTCCGGGCGCCCCGGTCAAAGTGGATCCCGAAGATAAAGGGATCAGACGCGACCGAGACATTTCCGGATCGGGTGACACGTGGGGGGGCGCCCCCGACGTCCCGGGCGCCCCCAGGCCCTATATAAAGGTCCTTCGACCAAGGCTTCAAGACATCAACTTTCAACCAAGGCTTCAACGCTCTCTGCTCTCGCGCTTCGCCTCGGAATCCTTCCAACTCGAGCCGATGACGTCCCGCTGCTCCGAAAAAGTCGATCTACCCCGGACGTCGGTAAAAGAGCGTTTTAAGTTTACTGTACTTAATTCTATAATACTTTTCTGTAAATTATTTGCGCCTAATATAGAATTGCCCAAAGTAAACGGTCAATGACCGTGGGCCTTGGAGTAGGAGTCGACACAGGCTCCGAACCTAGTAAAATCGACTGTGTCTTTGTGTTGGTGTTTTAATTTTCGCTGCGTACTTGCTCTAAATTTTTCGAAAAATGAATACCGATATTCACCCCCCCTCTATCGGTTCTCTCGATCCAACAATATAGAGGAAAATGAAGAGGTTGAAAACATGGGAGGATCTGAGAGAAATAGTTAGGTACAGAAAAAAGGCTTTCAAAGAAGTAAAGATAATGCAGATATGGAGAAAGAAAGTACAAAAAATCGGTTTCAATTTCTATATGGGTTGGGAGAAGAGGAACAAGGTGAAGATGGAAGTGAGGAGGAAGAAATTTTTTTTTTGGAGATGCAGATACAGATGCAAATGATGGGATCCCAAATGTTGAGCAACAAAATAATAATGAACTGGAGCTTTATCTTAAGAATGCCACTCAGGAAATGGTTGAGCATAACAGTTTGCAAATTAAAGTAACTAAAGGTGATGGGAAAAAGACTAAAGATATGACAGAGGGTAAACAAATCGAGCATATAACTAAGCATGATATACTAGAGAAAAAAAAAAGGGTGCAGAACTAGGTGGAAATGTAGAAGTTCAAACACAGAAGGAGCAGGGTGATAAAAATTGTGGAAGATTCATGAATTGTACAGTGTCAGATGATCCTTCAGATTATAGAAAGTCTCAGATTACCCCTAGAGTTCTTGGAGGCAGTGTTCTGATGGATTCAAAAAGAGTTGTTATATCTGGAGAAATTACAAAGAAAGGAAAGTCTCAAATTTGGCCTTCAGAAGACAAGTTAAAGCAGATTTTAGAAAATTCAGAACAGGAAAATGAGTTAAGAGGGTTTGAAAGGCTGGAAGGGAACAATAAAATTATGGTTTCAAAATCGTTTGAGGAGGTGGAAGAATCGGATAGTAGAAATTATGGTAATCATAAAAGAAGCTTATGAGTGTATGGGAGCCCTCAGAAAAAAGTCAACTATTCTACTACCAATAATTTTGTTGATGGTAGCCAAAGAATGATTAGAAGCAAAACAAATGCACAGAGAATTTCTTCATCTTCTATGTTTTAATGGCTGGAATTATATCGAATATTAGAGGTATTGGGAACATGG
Source organism: Boesenbergia rotunda (assembly GCA_024364735.1). NCBI lineage: Eukaryota > Viridiplantae > Streptophyta > Magnoliopsida > Zingiberales > Zingiberaceae > Boesenbergia > Boesenbergia rotunda. The sequence goes on from JAGFNQ010006398.1 coordinate 93,799, forward strand.
CTTCTATACGGAGAGTAAACTATTTGAGAAAGTTATATCATTTAAATTTCTTGGCCATTTTAGAACCTTTCATTGAATTAGATAAAGTAGATATATGCAGAAGACTAGGATTTAATTCAGCGGTTTCAAACTGTTCTGGAAAAATTTGGTTCTTGACAGATTCAAATGTTGAATGCAGGACTTTAGTAGATCATGAACAATTCTTGCATATGGAATTATGCTCAGGTATATTTCCAATAAGTATGCTAGTGACGGTGGTCTATGCTAAGTGTACAAGACTAGAAAGGTATTGTCTATGGGAAAAATTATTGGAGATAAAACCGGATGATAATAAATTTTGGTTGGCTGGAGGGGATTATAATACTATTGCAAATCTGAATGAATGTTCGACAGGAGTAACATCAAGAATGGGTGCAGTGGAGGATTTTAACAGCTTCATTATGGATGCGGGCTTAGTGGATGCAGGTTTTGTGGGTGATATGTACACTTGGACTAATAAAAAGATATGGAAAAGACTAGACAGAGTTTTAGTATCTCCATCATGGGAAAATGAGAATTTCTCAGTTCATGTTGATCATTTAAATAGAGCAGGTTCGGATCACTATCCTTTATTAATTACTTTTCCTATGTTTGAAAAACCAGCAACTACTTTCAGATTTCAAAATATGTGGCTGAAACATCAAGATTTCATGCAGACAGTGAGACTAAACTGGAATTTACCATGTGAGTTATTTGGTCTGCAGAAATTCTGTTATAAGCTAAAAAGACTCAAAGGTCACATGAAATGGTGGAATAAAGTAGTTTTTGGAAATATTCATGATAGAGTTCGGGATGCAGAGGAAAATTTTACAGCTGCACAAAGAAATTTTGACTCAGATCCATCAAATAAAAATAAATATAATATGGCTAAGTGTAAAGCTTTGTTATACAAAACTTTGTATATGGAAGAGGAGTTTTGGAAGCAAAGGGCAGCTATTATATGGATGGGAGAAGGAGATAGAAATACAAAATTTTTCCACTCAATGGTGCAAAAGAGAAGAGTTGCGAACAGAATTGTAAGAATATGGGAGGATGGACAATGCCTTGAAAAACCAGAAATGATCAGAGAATCAGGGGCTAAATTTTTTGAAAAATTACTTACAGGGGAAGAGATATTGTCTAATGATGTCAATGTGAAGTATATTCCATCAAAGATTAATTTGGATGAGAATCTTGTACTAGAAGCGTTACCTTCAATGAATGAAATAAAATAGGTAATTGAAGAGATGTGTAAGGATAGTGCAGTAGGTCCGGATGGGTTTTCAGTGCCCTTTTATATCACATGTTGGGAGATCATAAAAGAAGATATAGCTCAAGCAGTTTTAGATTTTTTCAAAGGAGGAACATTGCCGAGAGGGATGATTGCTACCACGATTATTCTAATTCCAAAGATTGAAAATGCGCAGAATTGGCAGGATTTCAGACCAATAAGTTTGTGTAATGTGTCTTATAAGATCATCTCCAAGCTAATGGCAAGAAGGTTGATTCCGTTAATGGAAAAAATAATATCTTCATCCCAAAGCAGTTTTGTTGCAGGTATGCAAATTTCAGATAACATTTTGTTAGCTCAGGAGTTGGAACACAAGTTGAACTATCATGTGAGAGGTGGAAATCTAATTTTAAAATTAGATATGGCAAAAGCCTATGATAGAGTTCAATGGAGGGTTTTATTTAAAGTAATGTTGGCCTTCGGTTTTTCAGAAAAGGTAATTGGAATTATTCAGAGATGTATTACAAACTGCTGGTTTTCTGTTAGAATAAATGGGCAACTCTCCGATTTTTTTTAGGCAAAAAGAGGGCTTAGACAAGGAGACCCAATTTCTCCTTTTCTGTTTATTATAGGAGCAGCGTTGCTATCGAGAGGGCTAAATGAGTTACTTGATAACTTTCCAAAGATAGGTTTTGTAACTGGATGTAATATGAAGATTTCACATCTAACCTATGCGGATGATGTAATGGTATTCCTGAATGGATCAGTGGATTGTGTTAAAAGAGTGAAGGGATTTCTTGAGAATTATGAGAAGATCACGGGGCAAGCTATTAATGCAGCTAAGAGTAAATTCTATCCTTCAAAAAGTATATCAAGTGCCAGAAAATTAAAAATAAAGGCAATTACAGGTTTTGAGGAGGGTGTGCACCCAATGATATATTTGGGAGTTCCTATAATTGCGGGTAATAGGAAATCATGTTTTTTCTTGCCATTGATAGAGAGAATAAGGAAAAGGTTAATGGCATGGAATATCTCAAGACTTTCTCATGGCGGGCGTTTGATTCTTATGCAGAGTGTATTAGCTTCGATGCCTTTATATTTACTTCAGGTAATCCTCCCTCCTTTATCAATTTTGCATAAGATAGAAATGATTTGTGCAAGATTTTTTTGGGGCTCTGATGGAGATATTAAAAAGACACATTGGGTGGCTTGGAATGAGATTTGTAGACCAAAATTAGAAGGTTGATTGGGAATAAGAAAATTATTAGAGGTGGCTAAGGCAATGGCTATGAAGTTATGGTTTAGGTTCAGGGAACAAAAAACTCCTTGGGCAAATTTCCTATTGAGAATGTACTGTGGAATGTCATCTCCAGTCACGGTGAATTTAAAAAGCAAGGCTTCTCCATGTTGGCGTCGTATGGTTAAAATTCGCAGTTATGCAAAGAGGTATATTGGATGGATGGTCGGAGAAGGGAAAGTTAATTTTTGGTATGATGCATGGTTGGACTGTAACGCCCGAAAATTCTCAAATCTAATTTTAGAAATATCCTAGAATTTATTCTGAATTTATGGATATTTTTATAGAATTTTTCCATGGACAAATAAGGCAAAAAGGAATAAAAATAGAATACAAGTGGGGTTTAACCCCTAGACCTTTCCTTTGAGAGGAAACTAAGGCTACCAAGTGGGCTGGTCGATTTTCGTTGGAATAGATTAGAGGGAAATATGGATAAGGTAAGGTTAGTTAAATTTTTCCATAAGTATAAAAGGGAAACTTAGGGTTTTTATATTCATCCTTTTCCCTCACATCTTCTCACCGCCGACTCCCTCTCTCCCTCTCGCGAGTTTTCTTCCTTTTCTCCTCTTCTCTTGCCGCCCAAGACAAAGGGGAACAAAGGGAAGGTCTCAAGAGGCCCTATTCTCTACGGGGACCCTCGTAGACGCGAGGAGAACGCCAAGAAGCAAGAAGAACGTTGTAGTTCGACGTTCCCTCAGGAATTTCAGATTTTTATTCGTAAGAAAACCTAGCATAGGATGTAAGTACCCCTCACCTGCAGTATAAGTAGTTTCGGTCGATTTTTCGTATGCTTTATCTCCTTATATGTATGTTTTACGATTAGAAATCGTAAATTATGAACAAGCACACACGTTAGGTGTTTGTTAAAATGTTCAGTTCAGTTAATGCAATAGAAAGCATTAAAGAATAGAAATTCTTGCTCTAGTTTATGATTGGGACCAAGGTCCAATGGAATGGGCTCCTAGTTGCCCCTAGGTTTAGATAACCTAGTAAAAGCAAGAATCAGAAAAGGAAAGAAAAGTATAAAGGACTATTTTATTTTCAGTTGGCATTGTACCGGACTTCGGTCCAGGGATAGGCTCCAAGTTGCCTCTAGGTTTAGATAACCTAGTATGGGATGGGCTCCTAGTTGCCCCTAGGTTTAGATAACCTAGTAGAACCCTAATGGATTCGGGATTTGCTACCTCGGGTTTATTAGGGATGCACGCACAGTTGGTACATTGCCGGGCCCACAGCAGTTGATTAATATTTTCACTTACTATATGTATTTAGTTTTCAGAAATTCATATTAGCATGTGGTGAATTTAATAATTAGTTTTATGTTAGTTAGTTTTAGTTCCAGCTCAGATATGTATGCCATGCTATAGCTTACTTTTCAGTTTTAGTTCAGTATGTGCCATATCTCAGTTATATGCCATGACATTCTATGATATGTATTTTAGCATGAGCCTAGCATAATTACTTATGGATATGAGCATGTATGTGCATAGCATGTTTTACAAAAGCATAATGCGAGTTTTCATGGTTTTGTGAGGCTAGATGGTACTTACTAAGCTTTATGCTTATTAGTTTGCATTTCCTTATACTGCAGATACAGGTAAAGGAAAGCACTAGTAGCGGAGGCGACGGGCTTGATGCAAAGTGTGTGTGATGGTGGAGTTGGAATAAAAAGTCTTCGGAACTTGCAAAGCATAGAAATAATCCTTTTTATGCTTCTTTAGTAATTCCGCAATATATTATGTGAACCATGTATGAACTTAATTAGACTTGTATTCGTGGTGCCTAGTATGCTTGAAGTAGTTTACTTACCTGACTTAATATTGGTTTTGTGAATGCTTGAATGTCATGAGTCATTTACTTGTGATAGGGTAATCTAGACCCATGCTTACGCTTTAGGAGTAACAACTTGATACTTTTGATGTACATGCTAAATACTTAAGATATGCTTGTTCTAAGATTAATGCACCATATGGAATGACATGTAGTAGCTAAGGATGCCTTTAGATAGGAATACTGAATAGTTCCAATAAGTTGATACGCACATTCATGTTATGCTTCTACATGTCGTTTTTGTGATTTCTAAGTTGCTATACATGCTAGAAACCCTCCAAAAACGTGTAATAAATGCCCTAGAATGGTTGTGGAACTTTATTTATGTCATTCTGCTTGTTAGATATGATTTTGGTACATTATGGCACAAGTTTGATAAATTCTGGAAATCTAAAAGCTGGAATTTCAGAACTACCAGTCAACTGGGAAAACACCAGTCGACTGGTATCAGGCACAGAAACATTCTGTGGCCCGACCAGTCGACTAGCATATAGCAGTCGACTGGTACTGTGTAAAACAGAACTGATATAGAGTAGCTGGTTAGTGCTTTATGTTGGTGCAGGAAGCACCATATCGAACCTTGTTTTGATATTGGCAAAGGATTCAAAGTTAAGTTTATTTGTGATCTAATAAAGTTACTCAAGTGTGCAGAGACAAAGTTCTAGCGAAGCACTGCTAGGCACTGGCGAAGCAATGCCAGGGTAAAAAGCCCTAGCGAAGGACTGTTAGGCACCTGGCGAAGGACTGCCAGGATATAAAGCCCAAGCGAAGGACTGCTAGGCACCTGGCAAAGGACTGCCAGTATCCAAGCCCTAGCAAAGGACTGCTAGGCAACTAGCGAAGGACTGCCAGTATCCAAGCCCTAGCGAAGGAATGCTAGGCACCGGGCGAAGGACAGCTCGGCATCCAAGACCTGGCAAAGGACTGTCAGGCAAAAGTCCAACCAGAGGAACGGTTGGCATCAGGTACATTCTCCCGAGAGGAGTAGGTGAGGACGCGTTCCCCGTCGAGGAAACAGTAGGCGTCGGTTCGACCTAAGGTTCCATTCTGGAGACCCAAAGTCAGAACCAAGACAGCTAAGGCTGTATAATCTAATATTTTATTGTTTTATTGTGTTTTGGACTAACCTTGGATGCAGGACCAAAGGAACGTGTGTCTGCAGCTCAGAAAGCCTCAAAGGAATGAGGCAACAGCTGACCAGGGCGCCCGGAGTGTCTCGGGCGCCCACAAGGTGAACACAAAACACAAGAAAGCAAGATGGGCTTCGACACTTCAACTCCCGGGCGCCCCCCGTGCTCCCGGGCGCCACCGTGCTCCCGGGCGCCCCCGCTGCTCCCGGGCGCCCCAAGCGCAAGCATCGAAACTCAACCCAGCGAAGCCGAGGGATAAGATTTGACCCGGTCAACCCGGGCGCCCCGAGCGCTCCGTGCGCCCCGAGCGCTCCGTGCGCCCCGGTCAAAGCGGATCCCGAAGATGAAGGGATCAAACGCTGACCAAGACCGAGCCGGATCAATCAACACGTGGGGGGGGGGGGGCGCCGCCGACGTCCCGGGCACCCCCAGGCCCTATATAAAGGGCCCTCGACCCCAAGCTTCAGACAATAATTTTTTCCAACGCTTCTACGCTCTTCTGCTCCTGCGCTCTGCTCCGGAAACCTCCCGACACGAGATTGAAGCGCCGACGACGTCCTCCCGCTCCGAAAATACCATCTACTCTGGACGTCGGTAACGAAGAGCTATTTTAGTTTACTGTACTAAATTCTATAAAATCTTTTGTAAACCATTTTTGCGACATATAGAATTGCCCGCAGAAAACGGTCAACGACCGTGGGCCTTGGAGTAGGAGTCGCCCTAGGCTCCGAACCAAGTAATACTGACTGTGTCTGTGTGTTTTCTTAATTTCCGCTGCGTACTTGCTCTAAATTTTCTGAAAAATGATTTCTGATATTCACCCCCCCTCTATCGGTTCTCCCGATCCAACAAGTGGTATCAGAGCGGGGAAGCTCAAATTTGGTGCAACCACCAATTTGGGAGTTTTTCGGATTTACGAATTTTTTTTATTTTATTTCTTCCCTTGTTTAATCAACACCACTCGATCTTTTTCGCCTTTTATTTTAAAATAAAAAATATCTGTAGGTGGATTTACCACTCGGATTTACGCCTTTTTCAATTTTGAATTCTCATTTTTTTACCATAAGTTAGAATTGTTAAAATAATCAATTTTTGAAAATTTGTCATAAACTTTTTATTATTATTTTAATATTATTTTTTCTCGAAAATCGTACTACTTTAAGTCGAGCAAATTTTTTTTAACATTAAATTTATACTTTGTCATTATTAATCAGAATTGACAAAATCAATATTTTCAAAAATTTGTCATAAATTATTTTTATTATTTTATTATTATTCTACCTCGAAAGTCGTGTAATATTTTTTTAGGGCTATTTTTCCCTTCTCCCGCACTACTAATCCAAGACCAAGTCTTGATATATTTTTGTTACTTCTCCTGTATACAAGGTTAAACTAAATGGCCAGTCAAGAATGGAACAGTGTCCGTCCACCACTCTTCTCTGGCTCAAATTTCAACTCCTGGAGAAGTCTAATGGAATCCCACCTGAAGGCCAATCTGGAACTTTGGTTGATAATCCAAACGGGATTCACATTCCCCACAACAGATGGAACATCGATCACTTGGGATAAACTGGATGAACGAACCCTGAGGAAGATCAAGACAGATGCAAGGGCTACTGCAATCCTACAATGTGAGCTAACCAATGAAGAATTGAAGCGGGTCGGACCCTTCAACTGTGCCAAAGAGATGTGGGAAAAGCTAATCGATCTACACGAAGAGTCAGCACCAGACTTCAAAGTTGACTCCGAATCAGAAGATGGGATAGAATCCATACTTGACTGCGAATTCGAGCCAGAGTCAGAAGACAAAGTGACTGAAACAAAAATGGTAACCAATTTTGAATTTGTTTCAGAATTACAATTATATAATCAGACTGATACTATAATGGTCGAGGAAGGTATAATTTCAAGTGCAGGGAAAACTCCAAAGAAGAAGCTTCAACCTGTACCTGAGTCTGACTCAAACTCGGAATCAGAAGACAGTAATGAAGATCGACCCAAACTGGTCTGATTAGCTCGTGATCATTACAAGAGTACTGGACAAACGATCGGAAAAGGTAAGTTTTCAATATTTGAAAATCTAATACTTATCTCAAATAACATGATTGATTTAAATAAATTAGTTAAGGTTAATATATTAGGAAACTTAATTCACAACCATGTTGATTTCAAAAAATAGAGTTTTATTTAATTATGATGTAACATAGATCATTTTTGTCTCGTTTGCTTTAATTGTGTGTTGCAATTTGTTTGTTTGATTGTCTATTTAAATTTCTGCAATTCACTATGCTTAGATTTAGGAATGGTTAGTTTAAGGACTCAACAAACTGAACTGAAACTTGACAACATAGTATTAGGTGGAGGTGAGATGATAGTACGTTAGGGAAACCAATTCTAATAAGGTCAAGTTTACTTGGTCTCTTTAGACTGGTGAAACTAGCCGAAGCTACCGATCCAAAACTCAAACTAGTTAGACCAGAATTTTTCAAAGCTTAATTTTGAAAATGAAATTTCATTAAAAGGCTTTGTCAAGGAAAGAGTTGATGATCCAATAAGGCTACGGCCAAAGAAGGCTTTGTGCCTCGCCAAGACCTGGAAGCCAATTTTTGAAATTCAAATTCAATTTACTCTTTGTTAAATTCGAATCTAACACAAATTCTCAGTTAATTTTAGATTCAAATATCTCTTTTCAAAATAAATTTAAATTGGGTTTAAAAAATTAATTTAACTTTTTAAAATTAATTATGGCCTTTTCAAAATAAATCTTTTTATTAAAATATGCATCTCACAAAACTGTTAAGGATATCCTGTTTTGTCACTTAGAAATGGGTGAGATGCTTAGGACCTAAAAGTTGAGTCCAACCCAACCAACTAAATCAAATTAATCAAATCTTAATTAAATCAATCAAATTAATTAAATCTTAATTAAATCTTTCAAATTAATCAAATCTTAATTAAACCAATTAAATTCAATCAAATCTTAATTAAATCTTTCAAATTAATCAAATCTTAATTAAACCAATTAAATTCAATTAAATCTTAATTAAATCAATTAAATTTAATTAAATCTTAATTAAATCAATTAAAATAATTAAATTTAATTCAATCAAATTCAAATTTAAAATTAAAATTTAATTCAACTGAACAAACTTAACCCTCTAAATTTTCATTTTCACAAAAATCAAATTTAACTTTTTAACTAAGAGTCAATGTTTCAAATCATTGTAATTAAAATCAAGTCTCTTTTGTTCACTAACCTGAAATTTATTTCATAACATTATTTCTTTCCTTTACCATTATACAAACATTTTTTTTGAAAATTAGTTTATTCTTGTATGAAAAAAGTCACCTTGGGGATTACTTAGGATATTTCTTTTTGTCTACAGTCCGGGCTTAGATATTTATTTGACTTTAAAAAAAACTTCTATTTTTTGAAATCATTCCCCCTTCTCAGTTCTCTATATTCACTTTTTTAAATGGGAGAATGAAATTATGTTTTCAAATAATCACTATATTTTTCGAAAATTATGCTTTACAAAAACCATTATCATTTCAAAATGTTTTTCGAAAACGGGATTTATGCTTTAAAATTATCTTCATTTCAATTTGAATTTTCTAAAATTATATTACCATGCTAGTATTCAAACTATTCTTTTGATTTTAGTAAACCCTAAAGACACAAAGGAAGGTCTACTTAATGATCTGCAAGGACTCCGAGGATGTGTCAAATTTAGGGTGAGTCTAAATCAAAAGAAATTATTTCTAACAAGTTTGAAGTTATTAGATAATTCTTATAATCAAACCCTAAAACTCAGAGGAAGATCGCTTGTAGTCAACAAGCTTCCTAGGACTGGGTCAAGTTTAGGGGGAGATCAAATTAAAAGAATTATTGAACATTTTCAAAACAATATGTTTTCATGCACTGCAAGTTTAAAATCCGTTTGAAAACTTAAATAATTTTTTAAAAAATACTATTATTTTATTTTTCAAAATTCTTGTGGCTTAAAATATTTACTTGGGTTGAAAATTTTCTAGGACACTTAGGAAAATGTCCTTGTAGTTAACAAGGTTTCCTGGGATTGTGTCAGACTGGAAAAGATAAGTCAAGTAATTTTCTTTAATATTTTAAAAAGTACTTATGTTTTTCAAATTTATAATATCTTTCAAAATACTTATATCTTTCAAAAAGCTCAATAAAGTACTTGCATTTTTGTGCATTTTTCAAAATATTCAGAATAAGTAAACTTATTGCTTATCATATACACTTGACTCCAATTATGATTTTGAGCATAAATTTTTCAGTCTTTCAAAATTTTGTTACTTTGAAATTATCATAACTCTTGACATTATTTCGCTCAAATTTTTTTTCAAAGACTCACAAGCTCTGATACACAAATTTTAAATTTCTTTCAAAATATATTTTTCAAAAATTTCTTTATTGATATATGACCAAGGGCGAGAGTAGAAAAAGTGAAATTAAATTATATCTTAAACTTTTTCCCCTTTTCAAAGAAAGTTTTTCTTAGAATCGTCTAAAACATAAGGAGAAGAATCTCACATTAAGGGGGAGAGAAAGAAAATTTCGTTTAATTTTTTTTAAAAGTGCTTCAAAATTTTTAAGCATTTCTAAGTATTTCAATATTTCTTAAGTGCATGTTTTTTTTCTTAAGTAAAATTCTTTTTCTTAGTAAACAAAATTTGTCTGAGCAACAACTAGTTGAAAATTTTTGTCAAATGTTTCTAAGTAGAGTTTTTTGTTGGTGAAAAACTTGTCTAGAAGTTTTACAAATTTTGTTTTTCAAAATACACAAAGTATTTCCAAGCAAATTCGTCTAAGTGTGCAAATTATTTTAACAAATTTTTTTTTCAATTCTCAAAGTTGAATTTTTTTTGGAAATTTGACTTCAAAATTTGGCCTAAGTAAAATTCCTTTTTGCAAAGCCTTGTAAGTAAAAGTTTTTTTACAAAATTTAGGTTTGCAAAATGGAAAATTATCTAAGTGTAAAAAGTTTTTATGCAAATGCTTTTTAAAACACTTTGTCAAAAAACTTAGAAGTTTTACACAAACTCAAAACTCTCTATTAGAAACCTTTTTTTCGCCCATGTATGTTTTTGATATATGTCAAAGGGGGAGGAAAGGTCAAAGTTAAGTGTTTTAACACAAGAATTCAGGGTTTTAGGGGGAGTATGAGAAATAAAGAATTTTTTAAATCTATTCTGCTCATACTTCATTGTGTTTTTATCTTTTTGCTTAAACTGTATATGTTTTTTACTTAACTTTGAATTGTGTTGCCATAAATCAAAAAGGGGGAGATTGTTGGTGCAGGAAGCACCATATTGAACCTTGTTTTGATATTGGCAAAGGATTCAAAGTTAAGTTTATTCGTGATCTAATAAAGTTACTCAAGTGTGAAGAGACAAAGCCCTAGCGAAGGACTGCTAGGCACTGGCGAAGGAATGCTAGGGTAAAAAGCCCTAGCGAAGGACTGCTAGGCACCTGGCGAAGGACTGCTAGGCACCTGGCGAAGGACTGCTAGGATATAAAGCCCTAGCGAAGGACTGCTAGGCACCTGGCAAAGGACTGCCAGTATCCAAGCCCTAGTGAAGGACTGCTAGGTAACTGGCGAAGGACTGCCAGTATCCAAGCCCTAGCGAAGGAATGCTAGGCACCGGGCGAAGGACAGCTCGGCATCCAAGACCTGGCAAAGGACCGTCAGGCAAAAGTCCAACCAGAGGAACGGTTGGCATCAGGTACATTCTCCCGAGAGGAGTAGGTGAGGACGCGTTCCCCGTCGAGGGAACAGTAGGCGTCGGTTCGACCTAGGGTTCCATTCTGGAGACCCAAAGTCAGAACCAAGACAGCTAAGGCTGTATAATCTAATATTTTATTATTTTATTGTGTTTTGGACTAACCCTGGATGCAGGACCAAAGGAACATGTGTTTGCAGCTCAGAAAGCCTCAAAGGAATGAGGCAACAGCTGACCAGGGCGCCCGGAGTGTCCCGGGCGCCCACAAGGTGAACACAAAACACAAGAAAGTAAGATGGGCTTCGACACTTCAACTCCCGGGCGCCCTCGTGCTCCCGGGCGCCCCCGTGCTCCCGGGCGCCCCCGCTGCTCCTGGGCGCCCCCAGCGCTCCGGGCGCCCCCAAGCACAAGCATCGAAACTCAACCCAGCGAAGCCAAGGGATAAGATTTGACCCGGTCAACCCGGGCGCCCCGAGCGCTCCGGGCGCCCCGGTCAAAGCGGATCCCGAAGATGAAGGGATCAAACGCTGACCAAGACCAAGCCAGATCAATCGACACTTGGGGGGGGGGCACCGCCGACGTCCCGGGCACCCCCAGGCCCTATATAAAGGGCCCTCGACCCCAAGCTTCAGACAATAATTTTTTCCAACGTTTCTACGCTCTTCTGCTCCTGCGCTCTGCTCCGGAAACCTCCCGACACGAGATTGAAGCGCCGACGACGTCCTCCCACTCCGAAAATACCATCTACTCTGGATGTTGGTAACGAAGAGCTATTTTAGTTTACTGTACTAAATTCTGTAAAATCTTTTGTAAACCATTTTTGCGACATATAGAATTGCCCGCAGAAAACGGTCAATGACCGTGGACCTTGGAGTAGGAGTCGCCCTAGGCTCCGAACCAAGTAAAACTGACTGTGTCTGTGTGTTTTCTTAATTTCCGCTGCGTACTTGCTCTAAATTTTCCGAAAAACGATTTTCGATATTTACCCCCCCCCCCCCCCTCTATCGGTTCTCTCGATCCAACACTTTAGTCATGCAATGCAGAGGTTGGGGGATCGAATCCTGCCAAGATAATAAAATAATAGTTTTGCTTTATTTTGGGCTAGTTAGTACTTTCAACATGTTTATAAATTGTTAGTTCAGTAAATAGTGAAATAAGAATTTTCAAAATTTTCCCAGTTGGTTTAGCATTATTAGAAATTAGTAATTAGTCAGTTAGTTAGTAGCGATTCGCCTTATAGCTTAGTACCAGAAGGCGGGTCGTTACATGGACAGTGGCCCTATTTACAAATCATGCAGTGTGATGGATGATCCAGGAAGAAAGGTGGATGATTTCATGGAAAATGGAACATGGTAGATAGATTTGATTAAAAAGATATTGCCATCAACACTTGTTGAGGAAGTGATTAATATAGAAGTTCAACCGGGAATAAAGGATAAAATAATGTGGACAGGGTCAAATGGTGGAATGTTTACAGTAAAATCAGCCTGGGAAATAGCTCGAGATGTCAAAGAAAAAGGGGGAATTTGGAGGGTAGTTTGGAGTAAATTATTACTCCCGAAAATATCAGTTTTTGGATGGAGATTTCTGAGGAAGAAATTACCAGTTGAGGAGATATTACAAAAGAGGGGGATTCCCCTGGCATCAAAATGTCAGTGCTGCAAGGCTGAAGAATTGTGGGAACATTTATTTTTTCAAGGGCCGGTAGCTGTGGAGGTATGGAGCTTCTTTGCAAAGGCTTTTGAGGTGATTAGTTGGAGAAATTTGGAGAGCTGGAAATGTGGTCATGCTTGGTCATAGAATGGAAAAATTAGAGAAATTATTCCTTTTCTAATTAAATGGTTTTTATGGTTGGCACGGAATGATGGTAAGCATAGAGGTATCAAGATGGATGCGCATAAAGTGATAGGAAGAATAATTCAGCATTTGATAATTGGTATGGAAGCTGGTATTATTAAAAATTATCATTAGAAAGGAAACTGTGAGGCAGCTAAAACTATGGGAATCATAGTAAGGATAAGATATTTTAATACAATATCTCTGGTTTTTTTGGAAGAAGCCATCCATAGGATGGTTCAAACTTAATACTGATGGGTGTTCCAAAGGTAATCCAGGAGAGTCTTCATATGGTGTGATAATTCGGGATCATAAAGGACAGATGATTTTGGCTAAACAGGGAACCATTGGAAAAGGATCAAATCTGAGAGCAGAATTATTTGCAATACAGAAAGGTTTGGAGTTGTGTGTTGAGAACAAATTCCTACCAATTTGGCTGGAATCTAATTCTCTGGTGGCACTGAGTATTCTGGAGGACCCTTGTTTTTCATGGGAAGTTAGAAATCTGGTTTTGAAGATAAAGAAATTGATACAGAAATATGAAGTTCATTATTCACATATATATAGAGAAGCAAATGTTGCAGCAGATTTCCTTGCAAATAAAGCCTTTAAAATTCCTGGTGAGCGTGTGTTAAGGAAACAGGGAATCGACAGAGAACTGTTTGGTATTTGTAGAATCGATAGGATTGGATTGCCATATTTTAGATGGTCACGAAGATATAGTTAGGGAAGAGGTAATAGAGGCTGCAGTTAGTTAGACTTTCAAGTTCTTGTCTAATCCATATATGCTGAAGTCATCTGGATGTTTCTGTCTGTGGTTGTCAGGATTTTTCATGTAAACTAAGCAGAATTGGAAAATGATGTTCTGTATCAGTAATGGTTCCCCTGGGATTTCTCAGACGGAGACTTTTTCTTACAAGCTATGATGCTTTATAGTGAATGTTGCTCGGGAATTCTCAGGATGATGCTAAGTAAATATAAATGATGTTGAATGAAATATGGGTTTGAATTGGTGGTGATCTACATTAGTAAATGCTTTGATTTTATGTTATTGTGGCTTTCTGATATTAGCTGTGGTTGCTTTGGAATGGATGTTTGAGAAATTTATAGGTTAATGTAAAGCATTTATAAAAATGAATGATGAAGGATGGATTGATATGATCGTTTTTGAATTTCTGGTAAATGTGGAGTGGAAGGTTTCTTTGGCTGTTTGCTTCTGGATTTCTGATTTGTTCATTGAGATTTTGTGCTATATACAGTTTATAGGGGGGTTATTTGAGCTTGAACAATAATTGATTAATGTGTTCTGTTGCTTGATGATAGTTTCACGTATGGAGTAATGATCGTCCCAGCTTTCTTTTGTGATGAAGATTTATGTATTTCATTTTGGTTCTATGATCTATATCAATAATTGCTCTTTGGAATTTTCTGATGGGGACTCGTTGTTATTAGTAACTGGTTTGTAGTGAAGGTTTGATCTGGAATTGTCAGGCTGATGCTGTATAATTCTAAATGTTATTTTATATTGAATTTTGATAAAAATTGACAGCAGCGGATACAGGAGTTATGATGGATGAAGGATAGATTGTTATGATTGTTTTTGGATTTATGGAGAACATGGAATGGAAGGTTTCTTTGGCTTTTGTTTTTGGACTTCTGGTAGATATATACTGGTGGTTTTGGCTGGTCCATTGAGAGCTTGTGTAAATGCTGGAGTTATTTGATGTTTTGATCAGTATTTGATTAATGTGTATTTTGTTTGGTGGAGGTTTCAAGTAAGAATTAACTCCAGCTTTCTTCTGGTGACTCTTAAAAGAATTAACTCCAGCTTTCTTCTGGTGACTCTTAAAAGAATTAACTCCAGCTTTCTCCTGGTGACTGCGGAGAAAGAAAGTATTTTAGTTGCAGGCGATGGGGAATCAAGGTTGATCAAAGAGCTGCAAAAAAAAGGGGTAAATGGTGGTGGACAGATTTTGATTTGTATGGTTTTAATGCAGATTCACAGTTTACTATCTTTTGTGTTTTGTAAATCTGTTTGGGAGTTTTGTCATTCTGTATTAGAAGGTCAGGTTTAGCCCCCCTTCTAATACGGATTTTCCTTTTCAGGAATAAAAATTTTCTTTTTGGTTAAAAAAAAAAAAGCTAGGACCTGGCTTCACTCACCCGGGTTTCAGTCACCCGGCTTCACTGATCGGGACCCGGCGTCACTCACCGGGGTTTCCATCTCCTAGCTTCCCAAGCTAGGACCTGGCTTCACTCACCAGGGTTTCCGTCACCTAGCTTCCCAAGCTAGGACCTGGCTTCACCCACCAGGGTTTCAGTCACCCGACTTCACTCACCGGGACCCGGCTTCACTCACCGGGGTTTCCATCATCTAGCTTCCCAAGCTAGGACCTGGCTTCACTCACCAGGGTTTCCATCACCTAGCTTCCCAAGCTAGGACATGGCTTCACTCACCAGGGTTTCATGCCTAGTCCCCGACCATGACTTAATCCAAATTCACTCAACCAAACTTAAATCATTGTCAACACCAAAACAACAATCGGGTCATACTGCATCAACAGTTTCTTTGATGGAATTGACCTCCTCTAGTTAAAACAACTAAAGTTTCATCTTGTTGAAGATTAGGACACAAATCTGAATTATGCTCTTGGCTTGAACATATACTACACACTGGCATAACCGGATTTTGAAAAGAAGCTACTGGAAGGTTTTGAGGTTGGTTCACATTGTTCAAAGTCATTTGCTTCACCAAAGAAGTTAACTCCAACAATGAACTCTTGATCTCCTTTTGTTCATTTGAAACCATCTGAACTTCATTCACCCCTCTAGTAGAAAGAGTCCTACTTCCAAATTGTTGAGAGTTCTCTGCCATGTTTGAAATCAATTCTCTAGCTTGTTCAGGGGTCTTGTTCACTAAAGCTCCTCCAGCTGCAGCTTCAATCATAATTCTATCCATCTGAAGTAGTCCTTCATAGAAATACTGAATAAGAAGCAGCTCACTGATTTGATGTTGTGAACAACTTGAGCACAACTTGTTGAATCTCTCCCAATAATCATATAAGGTCTCTCCCACCACTTGTTGTATACCACAGATGCTCTTTCTGATAATTACAGTCCTTGAAGCTGGAAAGTACTTCTCTAAAAATGCCTTCTTCATGGCAATCCAACTTAAAACATGTCCAGTAGGCAAATAATAAAATCAGTCTTTAGCTGCTCCAGTCAAAGAAAATGGAAATGCCCTTAATTTGATATCCTCTTCAGAAATCCCTTGAGGCTTCATAGTGGAGCATACTGCATGGAACTCATGCAAGTGTCTATTGGGATCCTCTCCTGATTGTCCCTGGAACTTGGGTAGTAGATGAATAAGGCCTGATCTCAGCTCAAAATCACCAGCTAACTCTGGATAAGCAATGCAAGAATACTGAAATGTATCATCAGGGGCTGCAAGCTCCTTCATAGTCTTCTAATGTTCTACCATAGAACTGCTTGTATGAGTAGAAATAATTTCAATAACTTCTGAAGCTCTTCCTTGATTCCTCCTAGCTCTGAAGGTTCTCTCAATTTCAGGATCAAACTCCACAAGATCACCACCTGCAGTCCTGGTCATAAACCAAACAAAAATGGTAGCAAATGTATACAGAAAGATAAAGCAAATGAAATAGCTCAGAAAAAAAAATGAAATTAAGCACAAACTCAAATTAAACAAACTGAACTAGTATGTTCCCTGGCAACGACTCCAAAAATTTGATGGGCCCACAATCAGTGTCACGAATGAGCCTCAAATTTAAATTTATAAGTTGAAAACCCTTAATCTCACAATGATAAATGTAGTATAGGGGCTTCAAGTCGTATTTTTCCAAGGACTAGTTGTGAATGCTCAACTCAAGCTTGAAATTTGTCGTTTGATGTTTTGGGTTTTCAAGTAAGATGGGGGTTTGTATTGCAATAAGGAATGAAAATACAGTCGAAACAGAATGAACTCAATTAACCAGAAATTAACTAGGAAATTGTGAAAACTAAACTTAACCCATTTTGAAATTGAACAATTCAATACGAAATTATGAAATTGAAGGACAAAACTAATATCAAAGGCAGGAAAGCAATAGATCTGTAACTACTTCAGAAATGAGAAGTTGAAACAAAGCTAAATATAGAAAACAAGGTTGAATTGTAGCAGAGAACTGCCTGATCGGTCAACAGACCGATCATATCACTACTTGATCGGTCGACAGACCGATCAGATACAATCCTGATCGGTCAAACAGACTGATTAGATACTGTAATGAACTGATACAAATTGAAACAATGACAGAAATGAGTTCAGAAACAGAATTTAAACGACAGATCAAATCCTTCACCAAGAATTCCTTCTTGCCGTCACACAAGAGTCGAGCTAGAGACCCTCTATCTCGAAAATCAAACAGGAAACCAACTCCCGTGATCAATTTGCATTAACTTGGTGCGCAAACTAAAATCCTCTCCCGATCTCTTCCTCCTTGGTATGTTGGATTGCGAATCGGCTCAGAATCCCTCAGAAGCTCTCAGAGAACCCCTCCAATTTCTCTGATGGCCCCGATCGAAGAAGACAACTATCAAGTAGGATCCGATCAGAAAAAGCAGGGCCCTCGGCAAAACCCTCACCTGAACCCTTTCAGCGATGAGATCGATAAGCAAACTTCACGGGGAATCGCTCTCTTTGATCTGAAATTTGGAAATGAACTTGGATCTGAAGTGGCCACGTAAGAAATTGAGAAGAAAGCTGAAGAACAAACAAAGAACAGAGCAGAATTCGTGACCCTAAGCTGGGCGAAGAAGTTTTTGATTTAACTTATCCCATTTGAATTTGAACGGCTGTGATCATCCTTGCCTCATCCAATGGTCGGATCAACTCGGATTGAGTCCAAACCTTCCAGATCTCCATCAATGGTCAGGATCTGCTTCTCCTCAGCTTGGATCAATCAGATCTGCAACGGATGGCTCAGATCTCCCTGCCTCATGAATGGATGGTTTAGACTCCTCTTAAGCTTGATCCAACGGTCAGATGGCTTCTGATTTGGACCAAAGCTTCAGATCTTGATCTATGGTCTTGATTAACTCTATCTTGGGCTCAGATTGATTAGAAGCTGATAGATGGCTCAGATCTCACCGTTTCTTGATTAGACGACCCACATTCTTCCAATGCTTGATCATCTTGATCCAAATCCAATTCTGACTCAAACTCGATCCAATATGATCTAGGTCCATGATCATTCAAAGCCTACAAAATTAGATTCAAATTTTAATGCCAAAATATCTCAAATATAAAATGATTTTCATCCAAAGCTAAACTAGCAATAATTCATGGAACCTAGTGTAAATACAAGATTAAGCATGTAAAAAGGGATCAAAACATGGAATTGAGAGCCTAATTTGATCAACAAAATGGTAATTATCAGGCCCTCGATCAGATTTCCCGAAGCATCATGTCCTTAATGTGTGACCCAATAGGTTCTCGTGACATTGACAATGTGCCTAAACACCTTAGTCACATAAGCAATAAGCGGCATCTAGCAATGCATCATTGCTACGCAAGTAACAAGAAAAGTCGAGATCCGACTAAACCTCTGTGACTATGATAATGTATGACCTTATCCTTCTATCCTTGATATCTAGATTGATCAATGAGGCATAGATCGTGTCATCCTCGATTAATCTTTGTGGTTCTTGATCCCCGAGTAGACTAACTCAAACAAATGAGCTCAATATCTCATATTGTCTCATTTGAGCATGACCATGCGTTTCAGTAGTCCTACTCGATCAAGAGGCCCACAGATATCACTCCCGTCATATGGGAGGGATAGATCACATCTACATCACTCACATCCCTCCGCATAATTCATTACATTCCTAGTGATCGGCTTTATAGTCCACCATGTTACGAGTGACGTTTGACGATACCAAAGTACATAACTCCTTATGTAGGGAACTGTAGTGACTTCAGGTCTAAGGACTATTCATACTTATAGTCACATGAGAAAGTTTATGACACTCATATGACAATCTATGAAACATTCTCATAGCGGGTCAATTCAGTATACATTTTCTAATGTATACTCATATATCAACTTGATATCACATATCCATGACTTGTGAGCTCAAGTCATCAATTGACCTACATGCTAGTCTCCATGCATTAATATTGTCCCTGAATATTAATGCTTGATTAGGAATAATTTAGTGTAGTGTTCTCTACATTATCTCACTATCGATTCAATCAATCGATATAATGTAGATAAGAACCTACTACACAAGGACATATTATACTTAGTTATTTGACACAAAAATACAGTAAGTATAATAACCAAACATGCCTTTATTAATGATAGAATATGATACAAAATGTCCCTAGTCAATCATCACATAATTGACTCTAGGGCTCCTACTAATAGGAGGTGCATTAGGGACTCCTCGACAGACCCCCCCCCCCCCCCACCGGGGAGGGCAGGCCCCCCAAGGGTACTTGAGGCGAAGAAGATGACGAGGATGGCAGGGCGGGCGTCTCCACAGCAGGCTCATTGGTCGTCCGCCTTTTGTTTGGACGGCTGGAGGAAGCTTCCGCCGAATCGGTTGGCAAGGGCCTGGGCTCGACTCCGCGTGCTCACCCCCGCGGAAGGATAAGCGGCTGGTCATCGTCCGAGTTGGACCAAGAAACTTCCACGCCGACCGGCGTAGGCATGGAAGGGGCGGAACGAGCTGCCTCGGAGGCCGGGACAGCCGCCTCCCGCCTAGCTAGTTGCTTGGCCACGCGAGCCTCTAGCTCGGCGTCATCCAGGCCAAAACACTCTTCGGGAGCTGCCGATTGCATCATGATAGCTACAAAATAAGCGGCGATTAGTCAACCATAAAGAGATAGAAGAACAATAGGGAACTTACCAAATGAAGCAGGCTGGCGAAAGGGCACCGAGCTGAGCCCGAACACGTACAAAATGTCCTCGCTCAGCAAATTCCCTCCGTGGAAGCGCTGTCCCCTGAGCTTGGAAAGGGTGGATAGATACAGAGGGGAGGATCGGTAGTTCTTGTGGAGAGGTGGGGAAGAAGGAAAATCCGCTACCCATCCAATCGGCCAGTTCGGGGTCGGGATGATGCGAATGTAGAAGTAGCGCTCCTTCCAACCCTTGTTAGAGGTCGGGAGCATCGATATGAAAGAAGTATGTAACGACCCGGCCCATTTGGCGGCCCATTCGGCCACCCCTTATTTTTCTGTGGGCCGTCGACCGTCAACCGTGTCGTTAGCATACTAGGTCTTCCCACCGCCTGGTCGGTGGATTTTTGCCTTCCCAGGATTCGAAACCTAGACCCAGGCTTAAGTCTAGTTCTTTGTGAATCCTGAATACCTATTGAGCGATTCATAAAGAACTAGATTTAAGCCTGGGTCTAAGGTTCGAATCCTGGGAAGGCAAAAATCCACTGCCCAGGAAGTGGGAAGACCTTTATGTAACGACCCGGCCCATTCGGCGACCCCTTATTTTTCTTATGGTCGTCGACCGTCGACCATCGACCGTGTCGTTACCATACTAGGTCTTTCCACCGCCTAGTCGGTGGAATTTTGCCTTCCCAGGATTCGAAACCTAGACCCAAGCTTAAGTCTACTTCTTTGTGAATCATCAGCTCAATTGATATTCAGGATTCACAAAGAACTAGACTTAAGCCTGGGTCTAGGTTTCGAATCCTGGGTAGGCAAAAATCCACCGACCAGGCGGTGGAAAGTCCTAGTATGGTAACGACACGGTCGACGGTCGACGACCATAAGAAAAATAAGGGGTCGCCGAATGGGCAGCCGAATGGGCCGCCGAATGGGCCGGGTCGTTACATAAAAGGCGCCTTTTTATTGTAACGACCCGGCCCATTCGGCGACCCCTTATTTTTCGGTGGGTCGTCGACCGTCGGCCGTGTCGTTACCATACTAGGTCTTTCCACCGCCTGGTCGGTGGATTTTTGCCTTCCCAGGATTCGAAACCTAGACCCGGGCTTAAGTCTAGTTCTTTGTGAATCCTGGGCCCATTTGGCGACCCCTTATTTTTCTGTGGGTCGTCGACCGTCGGATGTCGACCGTGTCGTTACCATACTAGGTCTTCCCACCGCCTTATCGGTGGATTTTTGCCTTCCCAGGATTCGAAACCTAGACCCAGGCTTAAGTCTAGTTCTTTGTGAATCCAGGTAACCAGGATTCACAAAGAACTAGACTTAAGCCTGGGTCTCGGTTTTGAATCCTGGGAAGGCAAAAATCCACCGACCAGGCGGTGGGAAAACCTAGTATGGTAACGACACGGTCGACGGTCCACGGTCGACGACCCACAGAAAAATAAGGGGTCGCCGAATGGGCCACTGAATGGGCCAGGTCATTACAATAAAAGGCGCCTTTTTATGTAACGATCCGGCCCATTTGGCGGCCCATTCGGCGACCCCTTATTTTTCTTATGGTCGTCGATCGTCGACCGTGTCGTTACCATACTAGGTCTTTCCACCGCCTGGTCGGTGGATTTTTGCCTTCCCAGGATTCGAAACCTAGACCCAGGCTTAAGTCTAGTTCTTTGTGAATCCTGATTACCAATTGAGCTGCAGCTCAATTGGTAATCAGGATTCACAAAGAACTAGACTTAAGCCTGGGTCTAGGTTTCGAATCCTGGGAAGGCAAAAATCCACCGACCAGGCGGTGGAAAGACCTAGTATGGTAACGACACGGTCGACGGTCGACGGTCGACGACCATAAGAAAAATAAGGGGTCGCCGAATGGGCCAGGTCGTTACAAAGTATGGGCGCGGGCTTGGAAAAAGAAATCGCCCGACTCATGTTTTTTCTAGTAGAAGAAGTAAAAAAAATCCTCAGGACGCAGCGGCATTTGTTATAGAGAAAAGATGATAACCGACTCGTAGAGGAGTCGGATGGCATTCGGGCCAGCTGAGATAGAGAAATGTGAAAAAAAGACAAACGGAGGCGATGAAGGGATGAATGGGAAAACGTAGCCCGACCTGCAGATGGTCCCGGGAGATGGTGATGTAGGTAGGGGGAGGAGTCGCAGGTCGGTCGGAGGAAGTCGGCATGTGAAGAGGGTGGTCGAGCGGGATGTGGTAGTCCGCTCGGATCTCCTCGAGATTGTGGTGGTCGAGCTCGGACACAATGGTAAGATACCAGGGGTTCAAAGGAGAGGAGGAATAAGCCATAAGGAGAAGAAAGAGGACTAACCAAGAGAAAAACCAACTCGCCGGAGAAGATGATCCGAATCACACACCTCGCCGGAACCCTAGCAGAGGACACGAGAACAACAGTTCGGTGTGAGGGAGTAAAAAATGATGGTAAAAATCGAAGGGTGAATGCCTATTTATAGGGCTCAAGAAGCAACGCTAGCCGTCTGATGGCGGGCCGGAGAGAAAGCGCGAACCGTCTGATCGGGCCAAGAAGAGTCCTCGAGGAGGCGTAACACACGTGTGCGCCAATCATTCACTCAAACGGGTGGTAGACCCCTCGTTGCTCGGGAAAGCAATGAGCAAAGGACACGTGGCTTAGCAGTTAACTGCGGTAATTAATGCATGAGATACCAATCACCTCGGCCCTAACGAGAGGGACTAGAAAAGACCGAGTGATGTGACCGGTTTGGCCGATCGGGCAACACGTGCCCTGGCAACCACCAAGGTCGGCAGGAAAGAGTCAGGCCACTCGGGTGCACCCGGCGCACTCTAAGAGATAGCAGTCCAGTCAGTTGGACTCAACGCCTCCTTCGACTAGACTTGAGGGGGATGCTTATGATCCCGACCCAGCTTACGGGTAGCTCGATCGACTCGGCCAGCCAGCCTAGAGCCACGAAGGCTCGGTAGAGGGGCCCGCAAAGACCTCACCCGGGGAGTTCCCGGACTAGGGACCCTCCTGAACCACTGACAAGCCGACCCTGGTCGAGATCGGGCAGGTCGTTCCCGGGCACCTCCTGACTCGACCACCGAGTCCAGTTTCCCGACCCAGGGCTAGGGCGGGAAGGTCAGTCCTCAGTACCCCGTAAATTTGACAACCAGTAGATCCGACAGACGGCAAAGCAGATATAGCTCGGCAGACCCCCGACTCATGGTATACACCGCACCCCGACTCATAGTGTACCCTGTGTCACTCGGCTATACTACATCCGACCCGGTGTGTGCTACTCGGGTTCGCCGGTCGATCATCAGTCTCTGGACCTATCATTCGGTCTCCGGACTAGTCCTTCCATGTGCCACCCCATATCAGGACACCTCGCGTACGACCATGACACAGGGGGCAACGCGAGCCTTACCCCTTCAAGACACATGTCACGGATATCCCGCTAACTCGGTACGATCATACTACCCAAGTGCCCCGCGCCATGCCGCGGTACCTCTAAGCGCTCTCCTACAAGCTGACAGACACTATACCCCTGTCTCGTCGACACGGACAGGGATTGCCAGCTCCCCCGGTGATGCAGGAGGCGATCCAAAATAATATTCAAATTTATATATTTAGGGTTTTTTTAATTGGTTAAATATTTTTATTTAGTTTGTTCCTAAATCATAGGAAACCAAGTCTTGTTGGGTTTTTTTAATTGGTTATATATATTTTTTTAGTTTGTTCCTAAATTTTAGGAAACTAAGTTTTGTTGGTTAAATTTGTTCCTAAATTTTAAGAGACTAAGTCTGGTTGGTTTAGAGTTTTTTTAGGGATATGAGTGCTATATAAACTCATGCTTAGATGATGTTTAGGATATGTTTTTTAGATATTGAATCAATTTGCTTCGCTTAAGCCACATTACGGCTATATCTCTATTTTTCTCTTCTCGCTCTTATTTTTTTCAATAAGGTTTAAGCCCAATTTTGGCTACTTCTTAACTCGTTATTACTTTCTTATTCTTTTTTCGTAAATCCCTCTGAAACTTCTCACCCCAGAATAATCTATATTCTGCCCGACGTCAGTTGGTATCAGAGCTCATTAAGATCCAATGGAGGGTCATCGTGGACATGGTCGTGGTCGCAACAGGCAGGTTCCGACTGAGGAAGCCGAGCACCATGATCGTAGTATCCAAGATATAATGATGATTGAGGATTTACAGAAGCAAGTTGTGAAATTAACCCAGCGTTTGGCAGCACGGGATCTTAAAGGTCGTGATATCTCTGAAGGTAACTCTGATTCTCCTTTCGAGAACCCATTTCATCGCCGTGCTACATATCGAGAACACCATGGTCGAGAGGAATGATTTGGGAACTTTGGTTTCCGAGTGGATCTTCCTGATTTTTTTAGCACATTACAAGAGGAAGGCTTCGTTGATTGGATCAATGAAGTAGAGAGGATTTTTGAATATAAAGAAGTACCTGATCACATCAAAGTAAAGTTGGTCGTTATCAAGTTAAAAGGTCGAGCTTCAGCATGGTGGGAGCAACTTCGACATCACGGGAGAGACAAGGTAAATCCAAAATCACTGATTGGGAAAAAAAAATGAAGAAACTAATGAGAACACAATTTCTTCCCTTCGGCTACACCCAAACATTGTATCAACGACTCCATACCTTGAGGCAAGGCGCTAGAACCGTTGACGACTATACAGAGGAATTCTATCAGCTTATTGCTCGGAATGATTTGTCCGAGACCGAGGAGCAGATGGTAGCGCGATATTTAGGGGGATTACGTCAACCATTACAAGACACCCTGAGCCTTCACTCACTCTGGACCATTTCGGAGGCCTATCAGCGAGTTTTGACAGTTGAAAACAACTAAACCAAAGACCGACAACTAGGAGCGATCAAAACAATCAAGTTGTTCGCCCTCAAGAGTCGCGCCCTTCTCAGCAGCCACCACAAGAGAACCCTAAGACCACTATCAAGTGTTTTCAATGTGGTGAATAGGGGCATCGAGCTTCGGAGTGTAAAAGATCCCCATATCAAAAAAATAAGACTCTACTAGTTGAGGAAGACATAGAGGATGAACTCGAACAGATTGATGAGCCGATTTATGATGACGATATTGATGACGAGGTTCTTTATGGTGATGGTCATGAGACTCTCGTCATACGCAAGAGCCTACTGGTCCCTAAGGAAGAATCTGAAGATGATTGGCTGAGAACCAACATCTTTCACACGACATGCACAGTTGCAGATAAAGTTTGCAAGATGATCATTGATAGTGGAAGCTATGAAAATATTGTATTCGAAGAAGCTGTTCAAAAGCTACAGTTGAAGATAGATCGTCATCCAAAACCCTACAAGCTATCATGGCTATGTAAAGGAAGTGAGGTAACCGTAGATAGGAGGTGTCTTTTATCTTTTTCTATTGGCAGCAAGTATTATGATCGAACATGGTGTGATGTTGTGTCAATGGACGCATGCCACGTATCGTTGGGACGACCGTGGCAATATGATCGTAGCGTCATTCATGATGGGCGGAAGAACACATACACCCCTGTGCAGTCCCTGCCCTACTTGTACAAAAGAAAGATGGTTCATGGCGCATGTGTGTTGATAGACGACCTGAGGGTGTCCGTACAGATCCATCAAAGATAGAGACAATCTTAGAGTGGCCACAGCTAAAAACCATTCATGACGTCCGAAGTTTCCATGGATTGGTCTCTTTCTATCGTCGGTTCATTCAGAACTTTAGTACCTTAATTGCTCCTATAACTGAGTGCCTCAAGGAGCGCGAATTCAAGTGGTGTGAAGTAGCTATGACTAGTTTTCAGCTGGTGAAATAAAAGATGACCGAAGCACCTGGTCTAGCACTTCCAGATTTCGAAAAACTATTCGAAGTAAACTGTGATGCATCTAGCATTGACATTGGTAGTGTTCTAAGTCAATCTGGATGCCCTATTGCCTTCTTCAGTGAGAAACTATCTGGTGCCAAGAAAAATTATTCTACCTCTGACCTGGAATTCTATGCTATTGTGCAATCCTTAAAGCATTGGCGCCATTATCTCGTGCAGAAGGAATTTGAGGCTTTGAAGTACATCAACGGTCAACATAAGTTGAGTAGTCGACACGCTAAGTGGGTAAATTACTTACAGGAGTTCACCTTTACACTGAAGCATCAATCAGGGAGACGCCGAACTCGAGGACGAGTTCTCTTCAACTCCGGGAGACTGATGCAGGAGGGGATCCAAAATAATACTTAGATTTATATATTTAGGGTTTTTTTAATTGGTTAAATATTTTTATTTAGTTTGTTCCTAAATCTTAGGAAACCAAGTCTTGTTGGATTTTTTTAATTGGTTATATATTTTTGTTTAGTTTGTTCCTAAATCTTAGGAAACTAAGTTTTGTTGGCTAAATTTGTTCCTAAATTTTAGGAGACTAAGTCTGGTTGGTTTAGAATTTTTTTAGGGATATGAGTGCTATATAAACTCATGCTTAGATGATGTTTAGGATAAGTTTTTTAGATATTGAATCGATTTGCTTCGCTTAAGCCACGTTACGACTATATCTCTATTTTTCTCTTCTTGCTCTTGTTTTTTTCAATAAGGTTTAAGTCTAATTTTGGCTACTCCTTAATTTGTTATTACTTTCTTATTCTTTTTTCGTAAATCCCTTTGAAATTTCTCGCCCCAGAATAATCTATATTTTGCTCGGCGCCACCCGGCTATATAAGCCCCTCCCCTCCTTATTCCGTTGGTATGCGCTATCGCACTCTCCTCTCTCGCATTCCCTTCAACTTTCATATATTTCCTACGGATACTGATTTGATCAACGGAGGGCCTGACCGGGGAAATTCCTCGGCAGGTTGACTAACGGTCATTTTCTTACAGGTCGGAGCTAGGTCGGCTCCAGGTCGGAACCAGGTCAACAGCTCGTGGCACTCGGGCAACTATCTGGTCATTGGGACTTTCACCTCGCTTCGCGACAGGATCACATACCATAGCAGCCTTCATGAGTTAATCCTAATGCTTCTGTCATGTGTTATCATTATGGTGAATAAGGACACAAGGCTAACCGATGTAGGAAACCTGATCTTGCTAATTAGAAAGGCAAAACTCTACTGCTTGAGGAAGACATGGAAAATGAGACCGGAGCAATTGGTGACCCGGTGTGTGATAAGTTTAATGAGGTAATTTGGGATGACAATCGAGAGCCATTAGTTGTTTGTATAATAGTTTATTGACTACAAGAGAAATTCGAAAGAAAAATAATTAATAATTAATATTTTTCACACTATTTACATCATCGTGACAAAGCCCCATCTTTTAGTTTTTTTTATGAATTTTCTCTTCTTGTCCTTGCACTTCTTAAATACATCTGCAAATTAAACCATATATATATTATGCAATAAATATACGAATAATATATCATCTAGCTAGGTATATAAGAATAGAACATTGTATATATACCTGAAGAAAAGTTGATATTAATCCTTTTTGTCTAAGGAGTCGAAAATAAAGAGCAACCTTATAGAGCCCGTATTTGCTCATTTCAACATCCTTGTCTATTTCCTCCATGAAATGGTAATCAAAGCCAAGAAGTTGAATTGTATAGATTATATTCATGGTTTGTAGGACGCCAGTCAACACGTTTTGGAACATGCTCCTTACTTCATTCTTGAGCTCTTCAGCGCTTTCGTTCATCCATGCCTCAGACTACATCATGAATGCGTGGGATAATTGATATATTAACTATATATATAGTGAATTATGTATTGATCAATTACTGCAAAGCAATACTAATTAAAAAGCTATGTTTTCTGAATGATGCGTCCAAAGCATTGAAGCCATACAAACGTATACTGATGTGCATACATGCATACCTGTGATTTCTGATTTGTAATAAAGCAGTCACCCCAAAAGCTGGGATCGAAGCCTGCAACCTGGCGATCAACACCACGTCTTCCAAAACCTTGACTGATGGAGTATCAGCAAGCTCCATGACTTGTATATGATTTTGAAAAGCTTCAACCAAAAGGTGGAACCGCCACCTTAGCGGTCCCCGATCCCGGCCCCATTGATTTTTAGAGGGAGGCAAACCACGGTTATCACTGTGTGGTGAGGCGCCTGGGAGAATTAATGCCAGCAGACTAGGGTTTTATTTCCGTACGCAACTGATGACCCTCAAATCTGTGACCTCGACCAAATCGATCAGGCGCTTTACCATCATCTGCTTGTTGTCTGATTTTATAGATGATATCTTGCCTTAAATTCCGATAAAAGTTCTTATTTTCTAATTAATCAGCGTAGTTGGGAGGAAAAGGGAGTTATTTTTTTTAAAAAAAATTATAAAATAAATGCTCCTATTTATTATTTTTTCTTGCTCTAACATCTTTAATACATCTATTATATCTTTTTTTAAATATAGATTTATTAAAAAGCGAATTATTCATATTTTCTCAGTTTAACATATAAGATATAAAATATAATTATTCTTACTTATTCAAAGATTATTTTAGTGCATCTACTATTGTACAAAAAATTAAACGAATTATTCGTTATTTATTTATGAGTTATTGTAAAGAGAGACAGAAGGATGGTAAGATACAATAAAAAGTGTTATTGATTTTAAAGGAAAGATTGTGCCTTTTGAATTTTCTCCAAAATTTACTTGCGGCTAGAATATTTGTCGATAAGTAATCTAGTTTAATTTATACTG
Source organism: Boesenbergia rotunda (assembly GCA_024364735.1). Classification (NCBI taxonomy): domain Eukaryota; kingdom Viridiplantae; phylum Streptophyta; class Magnoliopsida; order Zingiberales; family Zingiberaceae; genus Boesenbergia; species Boesenbergia rotunda. The sequence continues at coordinate 122,485 of JAGFNQ010006398.1, forward strand.
AAGGCTATTGGACAAATGGGGAAAAAAAATACAGAGAAGAAAAAACACGACTTAAATGGAGAAGGATAATCTTTTAGCATAGGAAATCTCAGTGCCAAGTGATATTGGCACTCAGACCCGGGCACTCGGCGTGGCCGAGGCACTCGGTGCTGCCCCGTGTATACTCGGCACTGCTGAGAGGGTGCACACTCGGCACTCAACACATAGGTCAAGTGAGGTTGAGTACTGCCGTGTGATTTTGGCATTCAATATTCGATAACCTACTCAAACTTGACAACTGAGTGAGCCGAGTAGCGCCGAATAGTTTGGCACGTGGAATGATGAGTGAGAGTTCAGCCAGACGAGTGGAAATTCAGCCATGATCGGACTTGGCTGACACAACTCGGACTCAATTACCAAAACTCAAACTCGAATTCGATTCAAACAACTGGAACTCCGCTAGCTCGAAGAGTTGGCATTGTCCCCAAATTGCATGAATCAAGGCTATCGAGTGGGTGTTTGGAACCCACTCGGACTCAGTTCAAATCACATAACTCAAGGCTCCTAATTGGTTGTTAGAACCCACTCAGGTTCGGATCAAACAACGTGACTTGGGTTTGCTGAGTGAGTGCGTTGGTCGATTTGGCACCAAGATGAACTTATTCGGACTTGGTTTCGTCATGATCGGATTCAAGCAGACGAAGTGCAGTGGCGCTTGGGGTGCTCGAGATGAGTCAGTCATGCACTCAAAATCACTCAGACTACTAAGGACTCGGCTTCTAGAGTCAACGGTTGATTAATCAGCCGGCTGGGCTATCATCAGTCACCAGTCTACTGGAGTTCCTAAGATCGAGATTTTTTGTTTGTTTGTTGATGTGTTCTATATATATATTTTGAATTGGAATGAGCCGATTTTGTTACAGATTTTCTCGATTTTATACTGACTTTGTTAATTTTAATTTCAGATGACAGAGATTATATATCTTGTAACTCATTGTGATGTGTTATGAAATAAGCAAAGAGAGGTTATCGAGGAGATAGTGTATGATCTAGCTTACGGAGTCAGGAAAAAAATAATGAACCAGGTAGCAGATAAATTGAACCTGGGGTGACCGGCTCGGCCACACGGAAGTTTCCCATCGGTCACCAAGGTAAATCGGGAAGCGCTCGTGGTGGGCAGTCTAGAAGCCCAGCATCCCAGGGTTTGCTCCCCATTTGGAGGAAAAATTCTTGCAAAATGCGCCATAACTGGGGATCGAACCGCGGATGCCTGAGTTAACGACTAGTTGCCCTCCCGCTACACCATATCCCGGGGGCTAGCTTACGGAGTAAGAGGACATTGGGATACTTGTAAATTATTCAAGAGACTCGAGCAATAGGATTTTCCTATCCTTAATAATTATCGAATTTGGGACTTGGTTCTATCACTTCCCATACACCTCAATGAAATAACACACCATATATAGGGGGGCACTATGAAGGGCATATCACATATGTAGAGTTGAAAAAAGAGCTACTTGATCATTTAAACCATATGGATGGTGATGAACCACCTCCTTGAGATGATCTCTATACGGTCGGGGAGGATCTCATTGGGAATTATGTAAAGAGATTCGATACCAGTCCGCCTAAAATCACTACCCCAATTGAGAATAGAAAAATAGAATTGTGTTGATTACTATTGTGTTAGTGTCTGTCCTAGTGGAAGTAATGATGACCAATCTACTACTGTCCTAGTGTCAGTTCTAATGGGAGTATTAATGACTTATCTAGTTTCTTAGAGTTGTTTTTAGTATGTGTTAACGGACTTAAAAATATTATGTTATGTGTTAATAAACTTGAAAAAGAAGTTATGTTAATAACATATTTATTATAAATGATCTATTCATTTGTTATAAATTTAATGGGTTATATGTAATATAATTAATTAATGTTAGTTAGGTTGGATCATACAAATAACGAGTGGAAATATAGTCATCACTTGATTTTGTAAATCAAATTAGATTAACATTGACTTAATTGTGAATTGCATACATATGGATTATATTGAATTACTAGATGATATGTTTATTTATTTTAGATGATGACTATTAAGAATATTGTAGCTGAACTCAATAAAGGAAAAAAAATCATATGGGGATAACTACAAATATGACACTTTAAGATGCAATATGTACTTAAAAATTAAGAAGTTCTAGAGGTTGTCAATTAGGTTATGGATCAACTTGTTGATGGTTCGATAGAACAACACAAATGTGATCTTGATGCCTATAAGACATGGAAAAGAAAGATTGTACTACTATTGATATACTGTTTAGTTCTATGGTTGATGATCTAGTGTATAAGTATGAGCAGTTTCCATAAGCTGATACTGTCTAGGTTGTCCTTTGAGAGAAATACAATGAAGTAAGTATAACCAAGCTTTAATAGTTGACTATTAAGATTGACACCTGCAAAAAGCACCCGAATGTCATTATGACTCAACATCTGAGTGAAATGACAAATATAATTTGGTAGCTAAAGATTGATGATCATGAGTTAACTGATGAACAATAAGTTTAAATAGTAATTCATTTCCTTCTTGATTCATGTGAGACAATGAAACAAAATCTAACTCACAGTGAAAGTATTAAGACTTTCGTTGATGTTTTATGCTATATTGAACAGGAGGCGGAGAATTAAATCCTCAAAATTTCTAGAAAAGCTTTTGTAGCTGAAGGTTCTATTAGTGCGTCTAATCCAAGAATAAAGAAAATGGTTCAAGAAAGGAAAAGGAAAGGGAAAGGAGATTGGTATTGTTCCTACTGCTAGGCTAGACGTAAACAAGAAGAAGTTCAAAGGAAAGAAGTACGAAAAGAAACTTAAAAGCAAATTAATTTGCTTTACTTGTAGAAAGAAAGGTCACTTCACTTGGAAATATACTAAGCTGAAAAAGGTAGATCCATGTTTAACTTTCATTCATAAGCATTATGTTATCAGTACAGTGTTGTTAACTAATTCTTATCCTTTATAGATTATAGATTCGTGATCAACAAACTATATAGCTCTTAAGCGTGCTCCATTCGTGGAGTACTATTGGGTACCAACTAACAACAAATGAATATATGTGGGAAACACTACAAGGATTTAAGTCAAAGAAATTGACACTTGCAAACTCAACCTACGTGGTGGCGTATATCTTATTTTTATATATTATCCTTTATACTCCTGAGCTTTGACGGAATTTGATTTGTGTTAATTAGCTTCTTGAATTGGGATATTATATAAAATTCTACGGTCATTGTGTGGAACTTAGTATTATCGTTGTGTTAATTGGATATGATTTTTTAACAAATGGTTTCATGATTCTTGATATAGAACTGGATAATGATTATGAAATTGATGATTATTTTTCAAACATTACCCTTATTACTATTGCTGATGTTAATGATGAAGTTTAGCATGCTAGATTATGACATATTAAACAAGAATACATGAATAAATTAGCTAAAGGGGGCATGCTAAACATTCATGCTAAGATAAACTTGTTTGTGTGAGCATTATCTTGCTAGAAAAACAACTAGAAAATCATTTGATAAGGTTCTTAGAGCTAAATTTCTATTGCAATTACTTTATTTCAATATTTGTGCTCCGATGAATGTGAAGGTTAGACATAGAGATACCTATTTCATTACATTTATTAATGAGGCATGTGTATTTGATTTCTTATAAATCTGATGTGTTAGATTGCTTTAAACGTTATTTGAATGCAGTTGAGAATCATTTGGATCATGAGATTAAAACATTATACATTGACCTTAGAGGTGAATATTTGTCTAAACAGTTTAATATAATATGTAATGATAGAGGGATTATTAGACAATTAACACTCCCATGAACTCCACAACAAAATGGGATTACTAAATGAAGAAATCGAACTCTTCTAGATATGATTATGTCTATGATGGTTTAAGCTAATTTACAAATTTTATATTGGAAATATGCATTATTATTAATACCCTATATACTTAATTGAGTGTCTTTTAAATCTATTTCGACCACCCCATATGAACGCTGGGCAAATTGAAAATCAGAATCAAATCATTTAAGCCTTGGAGTCAGCGGCATATATTCATGATAATACTCATAAATATGAAAAACTATGACCCAGGAATAAAAGTGTATCTTTATAAGATATTCTGAGACCTCTAAGAGTTATGTTTTTGTTGGTGAGCAACAAGAGGGATCCATCTCCGAAATAGAGTCGACAGATGTAACTTTTCTCGAAACTGAGTTCCCAACAAAAGGTAACATTGATAAAACTATTCTGCTATTTAGGCAGGATGATACTTCACAAGGGATGTCTGAATCTAGTCAGCCTAGTGGGAGTAATTTGTCAATTAATGAGATGATTCTCAACAGTTCAACCTACGAAGTAGTTATAAGATTATTCTTTGTAAAAAGTTTGATATTAAGAATGAGACATTAATAATTCTCCTAGTTGAGGATCAAACTATTGTGGAAGTGTTAAGATACCTAATTAAAGAAATGTGAAAAGCTACAATGGATGAAGAAATAGAGTCTATGCAAAAGAATCAAGTTTGAAAATTAGTCGATCTTCCTTCAAGCCGAAAGGCTATTGGAAATAAGTGGATTTTTAAAATAAGAGGAAAGTGGATGGATCGATTAATTGATACAAAGTTCATCTACTTGTAAAAGGATATACCCAACTAGAGGGTATTGATTTTGAAAAGATATTTTCTCCTATTATAAAATTTGTGTCAATTCGTGTCATTTTAGCTATAGTAGCACGTGTTGACTTGGAATTACATCAAGTTAATGTAAAAACTGTAGGATTGGTGTGTGTCGATAGAGGGGGTGAATATCGATCATCTTTTTCATGCTCATTCGTTTGTTCTTTCTATCAGGAGTGTCAGTAGTAGCGAAATATAAAATAATAATTGAACAATGAACACACGGGATTTACTTGGTTCCCAACCCCAAAGGTTAGTACGTCCAAGGTCTAATCATGAGAAGCGACTATCCACTAGTGGTTTCCTTTCCGGAAGTTGTTCGAAGGCAGAAAAACTCATCTTACAGTTTAGAATACAAGCACAAATAGAATAAAAATAAGTATAGCTAGTAAAATGCAAACCAAACAAATAATGATGGTTGATCCGGAAGTCCTAAGCGCAGCACACTCCTAGAGCTTCCTCGATTGCAGTGCTTCACATCGTAGCTTTTCTTTTGAGCACTCAGAGTATGAGTAATGAAGAATAAGTGTTTTGAATGCTCTGATCGAAGTCCCTTTTATCAAGTGTTTTTGGGCGCCTAGAAGGGCTTCTGGGAGCCTCAAGCTTGGCATTATCCGATCTGAATTCGCCGTAGAGTTATCCTAACTTGATCAGTTTTGGTTTAGGTGCCTAGAAGCTTTCCAGGCACTTGGGCCAGTGCAGGCGCTTGGAAATCCTTCCAGGTGCTTGGACCATACTAATCCATGCGGATGCCTTCCGTTTGCATCTGTTTGCTACCCCAGTCTTGTTTCCAACTCCAAGTTCTTGCAAGACAAGCATACAACAACAAACAAGTAACCTAAACCTTAATCCTATAAGTCTACCTGACATAGTAGGCTTACCTTTTTCTTGGAGTCAATCCTCCAAGATTTTACCACCTAAGGTTTACTCCTTATGATTTCACACTGTCTAGCTTCACTCACTATGGCTTTCGTCACCTAGTTCACTCATTAGGGTCTACCTTCACTCACTAAGACTTTCACTGCCTGACTTCACTCACTAGGACTTCCACTACCTAGCTTCACTCACTAAAGTCTAGCTTCATTCACTAGGACTTTCACCGCCTGGCTTCACTCACTAGGGATTCTACTACCTAGCTTCACTCCCTAGGGTCTAACTTTACTCACCAGAATTTCCACTACCTAACTTCACTCATTAGGATCTAGCTTCACTCACTAAGACTTTTACCACCTGGCTTCACTCATCTAGACTTCCACTACCTAGCTTCACTCACTAAGACTTTCACCGCTTGGCTTCATTCACTAGACCTTTCACCACTTGGCTTTACTCACTAAGACTTCCATTACCTAGCTTCACTCACTAGAGCCTAACTTCACTCATTAGAACTTTAACCTCCCGACTTCATTAGTCAGGACTTCCACTATCTAACTTCACTCACTAGGACCTAGCTTCACAACTAGGATTTTCACCACTTGGCTTCACTCACCAGGACTTCCACTATCTAGCTTCACTCATTAGGACTTTCCCTTGCTAGTTATCCAGACAATCTTGACCTGATTAAACTTCTCTCTTCCATACATCAAATCCTATTTGGATTGACCCTTTGTCAAACTAACCCAACTTAGGTACATTATCAAACATTAAAACCCTAGAGGTTGTTGCTATTATCTGATACTCCCTCCACCAATAAAAATAGTTTTCCTTGATGATAAACTTTATGAAGAAATCTATATAGCACAGCTAAAAGGTTACATTGTTGAAGGCCAAGAGAACAAAGTATATAGACTTAAATTCTATATATGATTTTAAGCAAGTGTCGAGGCAATGGAATATAAAATTTAATAAAGTCATTTTATCTTATAGTTTTGAAATGTTCAACAAGGATCATTATGTTTATTCACGAAAGAAGAAAAAGGAAACTTAATCATCTTATTATTATATGTTGATGATATGATAATAGCTGGAAGTGATACAAAATTTATGAGAAAAGTTAAATCATGATTTTCATCACAATTTGACATAGTAGATATAGGAGAAGTTGAGTATATTTTAGGAGTAAAGATCATAAGAGATCTATCCAAAAGACGTTTGAGTTGTCTCAAAAGGCTTATATCACTAAGATGTTACAACATTTCAATAAGTCAGATTGCAACATTGAATAAACACCTATAGCGAAGGTATTATACTGAGCAAAAGTATATATCTCAAGACTCTTAAAAAAATAGTCGCTAGTGTCATTGGTAGTTTTGTTGGTTGTCTCTATGCACATTTAAAATGCCATAACCTCAAAGGCTCATGCTTGCTCGAAAATCGAGCAGCATCTCCCCTGTACGACGGACAAGTTAGGACATTTATACATTACTCACAACACATACGATGGCTCAACCATCACAAATATAAAATAAAAACTCCACAACCACACATTTTATATTAATAAGAAAGATAGACATAAATATAGCGATAGTTAATATCATTAAGAAAATAAAAATAGTAGAGAGCCTGTATACAAAAGAAAACTCTAATATAAATCCAAAACGAACATACTAGACCAACAATATATAAATATAAATCTGCTAAGACGATACCAGATAAATAAAATAAATACCAGTCTAGGAATTAAATACAAAAATAAAGTAGACACTAAACCAAACTCCAAACTTACTCAACACTGTGGGACTGAAAACTGAATCCTCTCTTGGCTCCAGGTAATGCATCTATCTGCTACCTGAAATAAAAGTAGATGGTGGGGGTGGTGTGTTCGGGTGGACTCTATGGGTATATGAGTAGATAAATGTAAGGCATCATAAAAGATATAATAAGCAAAGGAAACAACAGTGTACAGTCTCTAGGAAACAGAAAAAGAACTAAGCATGTATGAAAACTATGTGATAACATAATATCAAAACATACATGCAAGTCAGCCAAATGCAGCAATAATAGCTTATATAAACATAGCAAACACAAGAAAATGCATATTGCAATAAATGTATATGATGCAATGACATGTGTCACCCCTGACATCAGTCAGGCCGCCATCACATCACATCTATGTAGTCGAGTGGGTAGGGATGTGACAACTGTACGCACTCCAACGAATACCACTAATATATATGGTTGAGTGGATAGGATGCTGGGGAGCCAACTACTCTAAAAATCCCGACAATAAGGGGGAGCCATCAACAACTCTAGTATCCCTCGAAGAAAACAACGGTGAGGGTGTCAACTGCTTGCCTACAACTCCAACATCCACTATACATGAGTGATCAAGTGTGGCATAATAGGACAGATGCTCGCACTCTAGCAACTACCACGATAAGTGGTTGAGTGGGCAAAGCAACTAAATGACTGACGATGACTTAACCATATGGAAGCCAATACTCGTCATCATGCAACGGTGCAAACATGGTGCATGATACTAAATGCATAATCAACCAAGAATACCAACGATGTAACCATATGATAAATAAAATCTAGTCATCAAACATTCAACCAAACTACTGGATAGAGTATCTCTAATGTCAACCAACCCTATTTGTGTTTAATGATAGTTTTCTAAGTAATCGCGTACAAGTGGTACTTTACAGAATAGAAAAAATCAACAGTGAGACTGTACGAATATAAAACATAATTATCTCGAAGATCAAGCAAAGAAAGTGTCAACTGATGATATTAAAAACAACAAAGGATAAGGTTAAGCAATCCTACTCAGACATAAACAACCATGCATTTTGTTGGGTATAGCTTGGATGGTTTCCTTAGCGAATACCTGGTCGATCCGAGAGACCTCTCCATGTTTACAGATTAAAAATTAATCTGAGTGGAGACCCGTTTCCCATCAACCGTCTCATGCCGTATCGAATGATCCAAATTACAACTTAGCCAATTACCAAAATCGGTCTTGTAATTTGCTTGACCGTTCGACCGCAGAAAATGCGACGAGTTGATCGCCGGCTATTGTGTTTATGGTCGGGTCCAGTTAAATAATTATTAACTATGATTCACAATCAAAATAATTATATAACAAACGTAAAATGACGAGGTAATTAATAAGGCACAAATAAGAACCTGAGGAGCCAAGGAAGAATATACCTTCCGTTACCTTATGATCTTCTACCGTATGACCCTCCTCTCTTGGACGTCGTGTGAGCGACGATCTACCAAGACATGTGGTTACCAAGTCGATCCCGTCTCCTTGCGCCAACCAATCCCTAACCAAAGGGATGCCGCCTGCCACTTCAAGGAGATAATCCAAACACAAACCCAATTGATTCTTTCCTTCACTGTCAGCACCTGAACAATAAGTATCTTGGAGTTCTTGTGATCTGAGCAACTCCAAGTTACACAAGTAACTTGTATTCTGAACAACTTCACAACTCTAACTTGTGTTCTTCTAAGTAACTCGGAGAAAGTTACCATGTCCCAAGCACGAGACAATTTGCTATCTCCTCTCTCCATGGAGGACTACGGCAATTCAATTGCCTGTGCCTCTCAGCAATTCAATTGCTTGCAATTTCGATTTCCAGAAGGCAATTACTGGGTTGCCTCCCGATTGCCGCACGACAATCGAGGAAAATCAATTGCCGCCGGCAATTGCCTCGCGGCAATTGATCAATTCAATTGTCGTGCTTGGCAATTGCCACACGGCAATGGATGTCGTGCTTGGCAATTGTCCACGCTCGGCAATTGCCTCACGGCAATTGATGTAAATCAATTGCCGTACTCTCGGCAATTGCCTCATGGCAGCGGAATTGCTGAGAAATTGCCTCCCGGCAATTGTGAGACTGAGCGCCGGAGAATAGAAACTCCATGCTTGAATCGGCGTATCGAGAGGGAGGGAGAGAGAGAGAGGAGAGGAGAGGAGGAGAAAAGATTTTAGGGTTTTATTGTGCATCCTTGGATTAATCAATCATCAACTTGGTTCCATGCCACCATGTTGTATATATAGGGTTACGGTAGGGATCATGAAGATGAGTTGGATTTTTGCCCGCTAATGGATCCAAACTCGATCCATTAATGCGGATCCATTCTACTAAAGGACCCCATTGAATTACATCACCAACCCCCATATTTATATATGAGCTCCATTTATTACGAGTCGCCCATCCCCGTGTTTAAGATTTCGAATGCCCGTTAATTAATTAAATTACTGACAATTTAAATTAATTAACCTCTGGGTCCTTTACTAGTACCACTCAACCTTATCATCGTGCCGGATCAAATCCACCTGCAGGATTTAGCACGATTAACCTTTTGAGCTCATCAAGGGGGCATCATCATCCTGACTCACCAGGACACGGATTTCGTCAATAATCATCGGCACGTTATATTATTAATATTATCTCTCAACTTACCGGGTCTATCGATCTAACAGAATAGATCTCACCCATTGATAAATTAAAGAAATAATAATTAATAATATATGCCCGATATTATTTCGGGATTAAGGGATCATACTCCATAATATAAACTGAGGTCCTATCCAATTATTGAGTCAGTATAAAATTGGATAACCTCGGGTTTCGGCCCTGCTCAATGTACTCCTGCTCAATGTACTCATAGGACGCTAGTGTAATTCTATAGTCAAGACCAACCACACCTAATTACACTACAACCATGCCGATGGGTTGTCCAATTCCATCTCGGTTGTGGGCCTCTCATTTATACCAAACAAGGAACTGATAACATGATCTTCTGTGTGATACCACACACCATGTTATCTACAATGCAAAGTAATTGGACTTCATGCGTGTACTAATGTAAACAAGCACCTAGTGTAGTTGTGATTCTCTTTTCAAAATGAAGATGTTCATATAAAGAAATCATGTCTTTCAGTATACACATCTAACAATCTCCCACTTATATTTAAAGACATTGCTGTTCTCAAAATGTCATATATCTGACTCCCTAATCCTCCACATGCCTAAAGCTCTCACTATCAAGGCATTCAGTGAAAAGATCTCTCAGGTTGTCCTCCGATGTAATCTAGGCAACAATAGCTTTTCCTCTCCTTGGTGGTACTTGCGCTCTATGTGATTACTCGCTTTATGGGCTCGTGTTTCCTTCGAGTTTGCAACTGCACCATTTGTTTATCACAACAAAATGTGATATCTCTGAGCAAATCAGGAATCACATCGATGTCCTTCTTGAGGTACATGAACCATGTAGCTTCCTTTGGCTGCCTCAGAGGCTGCCACATTACTCAGCTTCCATGGTGGAGTCCATCACGCAACCACTGCGCGATACTGCTCAAAACTATGGTTCTACCTCCTAATGTAAACACAAAACCCCAAGGAATACTTAC
>JAGFNQ010006399.1:0-49206 GCA_024364735.1 Boesenbergia rotunda
TTCCGCATTTTAGTCGTGCATTAGAGTCGAGAAGTAGACAAAAGTAACGATCCGTCTAAGGCAGAGAAGGCGGGTCGCTACAGGTGGTATCAGAGCAGTTCCCATTCTCCAGCATCACACACACATCAGCATCAACCTTGCCGTCTTCAAGTAAGAAAGCTTTAAGTTTCAGTTTTTCTATTGCTCCTTTACTTAACTTCAGTATAGAGAAATGCTTAAGTACTTACTCATATGTGCATAGACAAGGAAGCATGTTTAATACCTTAGTACCACGGAATCATGTTTAATCCCTAGAATGGATATTAGAGAAATGCTTAAGTACTTACTTGATTTGCCCAAAAGTAAGTTTTGGGATTATGGCACGCATGGTGCTTGATAAAAGTTTTGAGTAAGACCAAGGTCTTACTAAGCCCTAGAACGAGTTCTAGGATAAGAAATGAGATAAGAATCAAGACCAAGGTCTTGTTATATCCTAAAGCAAGTTTGGGAACATTACCATTAAGTGTTAAGTTATACATTTGAGGACGTCCTAGAAAGGCCCAAAACGAGGAGCAAGCTCCTAGAAGGCAAGAAGCGTACCTCATTCAGTAGGAGAAACTGAAGCCAGGGAACTTCCCAGGCACAAGCAAACCATGGGATGCTTAAGCATGGTTCAAAACGTTGGAAAGAATAGTAGGGCTACTGGACTGGCATGAGGTAGAGAAGATAAAGTGTGCATCTTTCTGCCTTACGGGAGATGCTAGAATATAGTGGAAGAGAGTCAAGGCCAAGAGAAATGTCAGCCAGATGACATGGGCCGACTTCGAGACTGAGTTCTTCGAAGAATACTCTCACATACAAGTAACCAACAAGCATTATGATGAATTCACGGAGTTCAGACAAGGAGAACTATCCGTGGATGAAGCAGTGAAGATGTTTAAGCGGTTAGCTCATCTGTGCCCAGAGCTAGTTAGCACAGAAAAAGAGATAGTTAGGCTAATGCTCAAGATGTTAAGGCCTGAGATAGCGTTGAAGGGGGGCTAGCGGTGTTAAGAGGCTGCAAACCTCCGAGGAACTAATAAGTAGTGCTTTGATCACTGAGCACTACTTAAACAGTATAAAGGCCACCAGAAAGGTTGAACGATGAAGTTCTTAACAACCTTACCGTCAGGGGAAGTAATGGCCTCTACTGAGAGGCTAAGGGCAGTATCAATCTAGATTTCCAACCGAGAGCTCTACAGTGACTTGTTAGTCCTTGAGATGAAGGATTACGATGTCATTTTAGGAATGGACTTCTTGAGCAAGTATAATGCTTCTATAGACTGCCGCAAGAAAAAGTCAAGTTCACACCAGAAGCAGAACCTTCGGTTGAGTTTATTGGAGACCCAAGGAGAAAGATAAATAGGTTCCTACCTACCTTACAAGCTCAGAGAATGTCAGAGAAGGGGTGCTCTGGTTTCTAGCTCATATAGTGGATGCGAGTCAAGGAGAAGGATTGAAGGGAGAAGAAGTGAGGGTAGTCTGTGACTATCCTGAGGTGTTTCCTGAAGAGTTACCAGGACTCCCTCCCAATCGGGAAATTGAGTTTGAAATTGAGTTGGCCCCAGGAACCAACCCAATTTCGAAGGACCTTATCGTATGTCTCCAGCAGAGTTGAAGGAATTACAAGAGCAACTCCAGGAGCTACAGACAAGGGCTTCATCCGCCCGAGTCATTCACCTGGGGAGCTCCTGTACTTTTCGTCAAGAAGAAGGATGGGTCTATGCGTCTGTGCATAGACTACAGAGCTCTGAACAAGGTAACCATCAAGAACAAGTACCCCCTTCCTAGAATAGATGATTTATTTGATCAACTGAAAGGGGCTACAGTGTTCTCGAAGATAGACCTGCGTTCTGGGTATCATCAGCTAAAGGTTAAAGAAAGTGACATCCCCAGGACGGCCTTCAGGACAAGATACGGCCACTACGAATTTGTAGTGATGCCTTTTGGAGTAACCAATGCTCCAGCAGTCTTCATGGAGCTGATGAACCACATCTTCAGGGAGTATCTCGATAAATTCGTCATTGTATTTATTGATGATATTCTCATATACTCACAGACTCCAGAGGACCATGCTACACACTTGAGGATAGTGCTGCAATCCTTCAGCAGGAGAAGCTCTATGCAAAATTCTCAAAGTGTGAGTTTTGGCTAGATCAGGTGACCTTCCTAGGTCACATTGTATCCAAAGAAGGCATTCAAGTTGATCCAGCCAAGATAGAAGCAGTCAGCAACTGGTGTAGACCCAAGAATGCCAGTGAAATCAGAAGCTTCTTAGGCCTGGCAGGATATTACAGAAAATTTGTGGAGGACTTTTCCAGAATAGCCTCTCCACTCACAGCCCTGACCAGAAAGAACAAGAAGTTTGAATGGTCAGATAAATGCGAGCACAGTTTCTAGAACTGAAGAAGAGATTGACTAGTGCTCCCATCCTGACTGTTCCAGAGAGTGACAAGGCCTTTGACATCTACAGTGATGCATCCAAGATGGGCCTTGGAGCTGTCCTCATGCAAGAGGAAAAGTAATAGCATATGCCTCCAGACAGCTCAAGGACTATGAGAAGAATTACCCTACCATGACCTTGAGCTAGCAGCTGTGGTTTTGCACTGAAGCTCTGGAGACACTACCTGTATGGAGTGCAGTGCAGAATCTTCACAGACCATCAGAGTTTGAAGTACTTCTTCACTCAGAAGGACTGAATATGAGGCAGCGCAGGTGGCTAGAGTTGGTCAAAGATTATGACTGTGAAATCCTCTACCACCCAGGTAAAGCTAATAAAGTGGCAGATGCACTGAGCAGAAAATCCTGTGCAGCACTGATGTCCCTATCATCACTGTCTCCACCACTTCAGAAAGAAATAAAGGATTTTGGAGTCGAGGTAATAATTGGGCAACTTTCTGCATTGACTCTAGAGTCAACCCTGCTTGTGGATATACAAAGAAAGCAAAGTCAAGACCCAGAGATCCAAAGATCAAGCAGGAGATCCAAGAGGCAGAAAATTCAGAGTTTCGAGTATCAGATAGTGGCATCCTCTATCTTGGAGACCGCCTTTGCGTCCCCAATGATGAGGAACTAAGAAAGAATATTTTAGAAGAAGCCCACAGTACCCCGTACTCTATGCATCCTGGTTCTACCAAGATGTACCAAGATTTAAAGAAAGGTTCTGGTGGTCTGGACTCAAGCGAGACGTGGCAGATATATCAGTACCTGCTTGACCTGCCAGAGAGTCAAGGCAGAGCACCAGAGACCAGGAGGAGTTCTACAGCCACTTCCCATTCCAGAGTGGAAGTGGGAAGAGATATCCATGGATTTATCACAGGTCTCCCAAGACCACCCATGGACACGATGCAATATGGGTGATAGTGGATAGATTGACCAAGTCTGCCCACTTCCTAGCCATCAAGTTATCGCATTCGGTAGAGCAGTTAGCACAGCTGTACGTGAGAGAAGTAATCAGGCTTCACGGAGTTCCGAAGTCGATCGTTTCTGACAGAGATGGGCGGTTCATCTCCCATTTTTGGAGGTGTGTTCAGGACGCCCTAGGCACCAGACTTCAGTTCAGCACAGCTTTCCATCCCCAGATAGATGGACAAACAGAGAGAGTAAATCAGATTTTAGAAGACATGCTCAGGGCTTATGCGTTGGACTTTAAAGGCAGTTGGTGCAAATTTCTGTGCTTAGCTGAGTTTGCCTACAACAATAGCTATCAGGCCACCATCAGGATGACACCTTATGAGGCATTGTATGGCAGAAAATGCAGATCACCCATATGTTGGCAAGAAGCTGGTGAGAAGAAAGAGATGGAGTCAGGACTAGGCAGCCAGACTGAGCTTATAGATGAGACCACTCAGGCTATCCAGACGATCCGCTAGAGGATTGAGACTGCCCAGAGTAGACAGAAAAGTTATGCTGACACACGCCGTAGACCACTTGAATTCCAAGTTGGAGATTCAGTATTTCTCAAGGTCGCTCCTATGAAGGGAGTGGTGAGATTTGGCAAGAAGGGCAAGCTAAGTCCTCGCTACATAGGACCCTACAAGATCATAAAGAGGGTTGGTAAGGTAGCATATGAGCTGGACTACCAGAGGATATGTCAGCTATCCACAGTACCTTTCATGTCTCTATGCTAAAGAAGTGTATTCACGACCCTAGCCAAGTGATTCAGCCTCAGTCAGTACAGATCCAAGAAGATATTAGTTATAAGAGCAGACCGACACAGATAGTGGACAAAGCAGTTAAAAGATTAAGGAGCAAAGAAGTGCCACTAGTGAAGGTCATCTGGCAGAATCAAAAGCATGAAGAGGCTACTTGGGAACGTGAGGACAGCATGAGAGAGAGATATCCAGAATTATTCTAAGTTCGAGGACGAACTTTTCATAAGGTATGGGGGATTGTAACGCCCCAAAATTTCCATTTTTAGTTCTTAAAATCCTTAGAATTATTTAAAAATGGTTTAGAAATATTCTAGATATTTTTAGGGATTTTTAGAATATTTTTATGGAATTTTCCGAGTCCATTTAGTATATTTAAAAAAGGAAAAAGAAAAAACGTTTAAGGGCAGCAGGGGGTTCGAACCCGCGACCAGCACGAGACCAGGTGCGCGCGCGACCAGTTGGGCTGGTTCATTTTGTTGATAGAGAATAAGCGAACCAATAGATAAGTTGTTGTTAGGTCAATCCGCCCCATAAGTATAAATAGATAAGTTAAGAGAGGAAATTGGATTTTTTGGTTTTCTCTCTTCCTCACCCTAGCCGCGCGACCCTTCCCCTCTCCTCTCTTGGGCGAAACAACACCAAGGCCAAGAGGGCCGGCCAAGGCTCTCCTCCGATAGATATTCCTATATTCGGGATCCCCGCGACGAGAGGAACGTGTAGGCGCGAAGAATTCTCCGAGATCTCAAGTTTCTCCTGAACCTCCGACGCCGTTCTTGGTTGTAAGTCCAAGATATCAAGGTAAGTACTGCTCACCTGCAATAAGAGGCGGTTTTTCCGCAAGAATTTCCCTTAAAAGTTTTTAAAAGAGATATTTTCTTTTTGTCTAAGTTTTTACATGTGATCTTAGTTCATTATATGCTTGTATAAGTTTGATAAAGCACCCTATGTGAGATTAGGGGCTAAGAAAGTTATGAGAAAAGAAAAGAGAAGATAAAGATAAGAAAAGAAAAGGCCAAGGCCTTAAGAAATCCCCAAAAGTCAAGACTTAGGGATTTTAGCACGCAAGGTGCTCGAGAAAATGCCAAGGCATTTACAGATAAGAAAGAAAAGAAAGAAAAGCTATTTTATTTTCTAAGGCCAGTACCCGGCGTCCAAGGGCGTCGTTAAAGAAATCCAGGTGTCCAATTCCAAGGTCTTGGCCCTGGTAGACCAAGGTCTGCTCTATTAGGATTGGTGGCTCGCTACCCCAACCTTTTAGGGAGCGCGCATATGAGATGGTACTTACGTCTTCAGTGGATCCAAGTGATTATTATTTTCAAGTATATGCTTTAGCAAAGTTTCTAAAGTTTAAAGAGTTTTCAAAAAGTTAAAGAATAGCTAAAGTTTCAAGTTGAGCCAAGAAAAGTAAATTGAGATTTATTAATGCTTGAGTATGCATGTTTTGAGTTATACATGTTCTTAGTTTTCTTTCAAGCATATAAGTATCTCATGTGATTTCATATTGTTCAAGAAGCATGTTTGCACATTTCGAGATTTTGTGAGCTAGATAGTACTTACTAAGCTTTTTGCTTACTAATTGCATTTCCTCTTACCGCAGATAAAGGTAAAGGCAAGCAATTCTGAAGGAAGGCGACGAAGCGGTGCTGAGTAAAGTGTGTGTGGTGGCTGATTTTGGAGAGATCCTTGAGACGAGACAATTTAGTTATTTGAATTACAATGTTTTAGTTTATTCAAATTCCAAGTTATTGCTTTATGGAGTTTAGCGAACTTTTAAGCTTTGGATAGTTTTACATGCTCAATTTCGTAGAATAAAGACTCCATGTCATTTCATTTAGCATACATATCCTTATGATTGCATTGGATGAGTAGAAGTGTGAGTAGATTGAGATATTGATACTTTATTGGAGTTATTAATGCATGTGCCAAGGATAGGACTAGTTTCCCTTTTAAATCAAGTTTTATTGCTCAATTATGCTTAGAAAAGCCGCCTTCTCATTTCATGATGTTTTAGCAATGTTATAGAATCTTGCATGATGAGTTTAAATGGTTAGAAGTTAAGTTTGGTACAAACTCTAGCCTAAAGTTTAAATAGTTTTTCATAACTTGCTAAATCTCGCAAAAGTCCTAATTTTGAGTTTATGGATTTGTTTTGGTTGGCTAAATTGTTTAGGAAACTGGTATAGAGTATAGAAATGGTGTCATGATTTTATATGGCTCGAAAGTATAGGTTTGGTGGAGTTTTGAAACAAGTTTCGAAACCTGAATTTCAGATTTCAGGCTTATCAGTCGACTGATACAGTATCAGTCGACTGATACCCGTAAGCTGAGTTGGGCGAGGCAAGTTTCAATAAGTATTTTCTTACGAGTTTTTGAGAAAGAAAGTGTGACATGGTATCATGCATGACTATTAGAGTTAGACTATCATCCCTAGAGGGATTTAAAAGAAAAAAAAAAGATTTCCGCATTTTTAGTCATGCATTAGAGTCGAGAAGTAGACAAAAGTAACGATCCGTCTAAGGCAGAGAAGGCGGGTCGCTACAAAACATCACTTCATTAGAGACCATGTTGCAAGGGGAGACATAGAACTACACTATGTTGAATCCAAGTCGAACCTAGCCGACATCTTTACCAAGCCTCTTCCCGAATCGGAGTTTACATCCTTAAGAAGAGGCCTTGGGATGTGTTTTGTAGAAGTATAGGATGAACTTTGGGATATTAGCTTTGAAAAAGTGTGCTTGATCCATTAGGATGATACATTTGGTTCACTTGTGCTTGTGGCATATTGTTGAATCATTAAAAGTATCGAAATATGAAAATTAGACCAACTATAGGGAAGACAAGTGTTTAATCAATGGACACTTTGCCCAAAGCTCATAGTTGGACATTTTAAACTTTTGAAAACCATTTTATGTCTCTTATACTTTGCCATGTTTTTAAAAGTTATATGATTGCAAAATTAGATTGTAAGTTTGATACAAAACTTAGTAGTTTTCAAGGATTTTGGATTTTTATCAAAAGTCATGCATGTTTGAAATTTTATATGGGCTAATATCTTTCCTAGATAGAGTTTATCATTTCAAACATGTGTGCAAGTTTTTAGAATTTTTGAAATTTTCAGGATTTTTTTGGAGGTTTTTGAATTTCGGCATGGAAGCTGAAATTTGCCACTGTCAGAGTATCAGTCGACTGCCGCATGGGCAGTCGACTGTCATGTCTGGTTTCATCTTTTGTGAAAATTTTCAGAAATCCAATCTTCTCAAATTTGATACCCTAGGATTGGGTTGCTTGAGGCAATCATTTTGATGGTATCAAAGGGGGAGAATGGGTGGTTTAAGTTAGAATTTTAACAATGGGTGGTTTAAGTTAGAATTTTAACTTGGATGGTTTAAGGGTTTCTTTCTCACTTAGGCCTTAAATGATTAAAAATGGGGAGAAAACATGGATTAAGGGGGAGGTTACCTGTTAGGTTTTCATATGTCTTACATTTTTAATGGTGTTTAGTGTTAAGTGGAAACTTAACTTGGGTTATGATTAAAATTGAAAATGGGAGAAGACATGGATTAAGGGGGAGGTTACCTCTTAGGTGTACTATGTCTTATTTTTCAATTGCTATCTATTGTTACTGTTATTGTTGGTTATTGCTTATCTCTAAACTTAAACATATTGCCACACATCAGAAAGGGGGAGATTGTTGAGGCAATCAACCCTTAAATGATTGGAAGATCATGGTTTTGATGTGTGTGGGTGAATATGTTTAAGGTTAGAGTGTTATGTTGTATTTGATGTGTGTGATTGAGTTTGCAGGACTTGGAGAATCACACATGGTGGACATATCCGAGGGACGAGAGCCGAAGGAGGAGGACTCAAAGGGCAAGCCGGGAAGTGGACTTCAAGGGCACACGTGAAGGGTGGCATGGAGGCGAGCCAAGGGAGGCTTGTGTGCGCATCCGAGGGACGAGAGCCTGAGGAAGATGACTTCAAGGGGCGAGCCAAGGAGTGAACCTGAAGACATACGTGAAGAACTATGTGAAGACTGGCTGAGAGTGAGTGGGCAGTCGACTGGCCAGAGGACAGTCGACTGCCAAAACTCACAGAAGGTTTTCAGCCTTCTACCAGTCGACTGGCCCAGAGGCAGTCTACTAGTATACCCCCGAAAACTAGCCGTTGGCTAGCAATTAATGCTAGGCCAGTCGACTGGTGCAGGGCTGGACAGACTGCGAGTTTGTCCTATTCTCCTATAAAAGGAGGGCCTTTTTGCACGTGGACAGTACGGTTCCGTACAGTAACGAAGTGCTGCTCGTGTGAAAAGTTTTCTCTACTTCCTCTCTCTCATTTACTTCATTCTGTAAAGAGGAAGACCACCATTGTAAAGGTTTCTCTACCAGAAGGAGATTTTTGATAGTGGATGTGGTGTTGTGCGTGGATCCTTGGACTAGTCACCCATCTGGGTGGATACCAAGTAAAGTATTGTTGTTAGCATTGTTCTTATATTCTTTTGCATATTATTGTTTCCGCTGCGCCAACAACCTTGTAGAGATTCAACCGAAAAAGTGTTATTCACCTCCCCTCTAGCACACCACATCGATCCATCATAAGTTAGGTTTAACTTAACTTGTGACTTGTGGTTATAGGAAAATTGAAAATTATGTGGAGGGCATAGGTTAAGGGGAAGGATGCATGTTTATGCTGCTTACTATGTCTGTAATTTGCAATTGTTATTATTGTGTTTGCACCTAACTTAAACATATTACCATACATAAAAAAGGGGGAGGGACTTTAGTCCCACATTGGGAGTTTCTAGTGAATGTAAAGGGATGTGGAGAACAAAAAGACTCCATTGTGAGTGGGATTTTAGTCCCACATTGGGAGTTTTAAGGCATAATTGTTGATTTATATTGTTTCACAGACATGTTAGTTGTGAAGAAATGCAAGTGGAGAGGCTCTCTATCACGCGTGAGTGCGCAGAGGGGTGCAAATCCAGGGCCCGGATTTTTACTGAACCAAGTGAACTCGTGTCCGTGCACGACCTACGTGTGTCGAATGTCTGACCGGTCGTGACAAAATTTGCTCAAGCAGATGAACCAACGTTTTGCCAATTTTTTTTTGCTCGAATGTAACTGAAGCATTAACTATTGATTAATACAAAATGTAATCCCCAGACGTTTGGATCTGGCCGGTTATTGGCAGTAAATGACATTAATTCAGTCATTATTTACTGCGGGGGTCTGATCCTATAAAAGAGGTTGTGACCGAGAGCAACAGATATAGAGATAAGAAATTATCTTCCGCCTCCTTCCGGACCTCCCTTGATAGTGTTCAGGTACTTTCTCAATTCGCCACGAGCAACGAGTGCTCCGTTGTGCCCTTGGTCCCGCTGTTATATCCTGAGAGACAGACGTCTATCGAAGCCTTGAAGCACCGCCGGAGGAGGACAAATCTATTTCAAGGAAACTACACTGCACAGGCCTCAGCAACTTTCTTGTCGGGAGACATCTGACTACTGCTCTGGAGCTCGGGAGATACTGCTTGGGAACTCGGGAGAAACTCCTCGAGAGACCTGGTCAGAAGACTTGGTCGGGAGATACTGGTCGGGAGATTTTTCTTGGGATTTCTGCTCAGGAGACTGCAGTCTGCATAGAAGGCGGATCGGGTCACTCAACAGTTAAGTTGAAATTATTTTTTGTAATTTCAATTTATTGTAAACTCTCCGATAAGGAGTATATCCTCTAACAATTTTGAAACCGATTTCGTTTCTGTTGTGATGACCACGAAAAGTGTTGAGGTGAAACAAACTCATCACCAGGCCCCATCCGCCCAGATTGGGAATGTCCCGATCAACCATGGGGGAAAACCAGAGAAGTTCACTGGGTTGAACTTCAAGAGGTGGCAGCAGAAGATGCTCTTCTACCTGACCACGCTCAATCTAGCTCGATTCTTGACCGAGGACCCTCCTAAACATGCTGAGGTTGCTGAGATGGAGGCTTGGAATCATTCTGAGTACCTATGCCGAAACTACATCCTCAACTGCCTGGCCGACTCATTGTATGCTGTGTACAGCAGGAAGAAAATGGCTAAGGAGCTGTGGGAGTCCTTGGACAAGAAATACAAGACGGAGGATGCAGGGGCCAAGAAATTCATTGTGGGTTGATTCCTAGACTACAAGATGGTTGACTCTAAGACAGTGATCAGCCAAGTCCAGGAGCTTCAGATGATCCTACATGAGATCCACTTAGAAGGTATGGTTCTGAGTGAAACCTTCTAGGTAGCAACCATCATTGAGAAGCTGCCTCCCGGCTAGAAGGATTTCATGAACTACCTGAAGCACAAGCAGAAGGAGATGAACATGGAGGAACTCGTTGTTAGACTTCGCATCGAAGAAGACAACAGGGTTCAGAGAGAAATATGTTCTCTCAGGCTATAGTAAAAGGCAACGTGGTCGAGCACGAACAAAGCTCGAAACAGAAGAATTCCAAATCTTCCAATTTGGGACCCAGAGGAGGCATCACCAAAAAGTTCTCGGGGAAGTGCTATAACTGTGGCCGAGTTGGCCATAAATCTTCGGAATGCAAGAAACTGAAGAAGAAGTAGGAGACCAACCTGAACGAGGGACCAGAAATGGAAGACCTCTGTACTGTGGTCTCTGAATTGAACCTAGTGGGTTCAAACCCGCGACAATGGTAGATTGATACTGGAGCCACCAGACATGTGTGCTGCAATAAAGAACTGATCCACAATTTTGAAGAAATTAGTGGAGAGAAGATGTTCATGGGAAACTTGGTAACCTCGGACATCATGGTCCAAGGGAAAGTGGTGCTGAAGATGACCTCGGGCAAGGACCTTACTCTAACCAATGTGTTGTATGTTCCGGAGATTCGAAATAATCTAGTGTCCGGATCATTATTAAGCAAGCATAACTTTCGCATTGTGTTTGAGTCAGACAGAGTTGTACTGTCGAAAAAAAATGTTTGTGGAAAAGGGCTATGCATCCGATGGGATGTTTAAGCTCAGTGTAATGGTCATTAGGCCTAAGATAAATAAAATTGAGAGCTCTTCCACTTATATGCTGGAGTCTTCTTGTTTGTGGTATGGTAGACTAGGACATGTGAATTACGATGTGATTCATAGATTAATAAACATACAAAGCATACCGACATTCCACCTTGACCCAAAACACATGTGTGAGACTTGTGTTGAAGCGAAGTTGATAAGGTCATCCTTTCAACACGTTGAAAGAAGCAATGAACCACTCAGCCTAATTCACACCGACGTATGTGACCTTAAAAGTACACCGACACGTGGTGGGAATCTGTACTTCATTACTTTTGTAGATGATAACCAGATATACACAAGAACTCGATAATAACATCGAGAAATGTCTTATTCTTCGAGCATGTGTTTCCATAAAAGACCCGAGAGGATGCTAGCTCCTTAAAACGGGTGGAAAAAAATACCAGAGAAAGTAGAAGAGGATGATGACCAGTTGAGGTTGCACCTTGGCGGAGTAAGAGAGCTCGGGTGGAAAAAATCTTATGGACCAGATTTTATCACTTTCATACTGGAAGGTGAGCCCCAAAGCTACTCAGAAGCTGTGAACACTTCTGAGGGACCTCACTGGAAGGAGACAATTGCATCTGAAATAGAATCTATCTTACAAAATCACACTTGGAAACTTATGGACCTTCCTCCGGGGAGTAAACCATTGGGTTGCAAGTGGATCTTCAAGAAGAAGATGAAATCAGATGGCACAATTGACAAGTATAAGGTCATATTGGTGATTAAAGGTTACCGACAACGAGAATGCCTTGATTACTTTGATATGTATTCTCCGGTGTCGAGAATAACTTCGATTAGAGTATTGTTGGCTATTGCTACTCTATGGAACCTGGAAATACATCAGATGAATGTAAAGACGACGTTTCGAAATGGAGATTTAGAAGAGGAAATTTACATGGAGCAACCTGAGGGGTTTTCTGTGCCAGGACAGAATAATCAGATTTGCAAATTGGTGAAGTCTTTATATGACTTGAAATAAGCTCCAAAGCAGTGACATGAGAAATTTGATAATGTCATGCGAGAAGGTGGATTCAAAATCAATGAATGTGATAATTGTGTCTACACGAAAGCCACAGAAGATGACTTTGTCATCTTGTGCTTATATGTAGATGACATACTTATCATTGGGAGTAATGATAAGATAATCAAATCCATGAAAGACATGTTGAACTCAAGATTTGACATGAAAGACATAGGCCTAGCTGATGTGATTCTAGGAATCAAAATTCTTAGAACAGCTGAAGGACTTATTCTTAGTCAGTCTCTTTTCGTGAACAAGATTCTTGAGAAATTCACCAATGGTGATACTGCGTCGGCACGAACACCAATAGATACTAGCCAACATCTATCGAAAAACCGAGAAGAAAGTATCTCTCAGGTAGAGTACGCTCGGGTGATTGGAAGTCTGATGTACTTGATGAATTGTACAAGACCAGACTTAGCCTACGCAGTAAGCAAACTGAGTAGATACACGAGTAATCCCAGTGTTGAGCACTGGAAAGGGATAACAAGAGTACTGAGGTACTTGAGATATATTAGTGGAAATGGACTGCACTATATGAGATATCCTGCTGTTATCGAAGGATACAACGATGCGAGTTGGATATCGGACATAAAAGACTCGAAGTCTACGAGTGGATATGTGTTCACTCTGGGAAGTGCAGTCATTTCATAGAAATCTTCTAAGCAAACTGTAATAACTAGATCCACGATGGAGTCTGAGTTTGTAGCTCTTGACAAATGTGGTGAAGAGGCTGAATGGCTACGACAATTCTTAGAAGATGTACCGAGATGGTCGAAACCTGTGCCGGCAATCTGCATACCTTGTGATAGTCAATCAATGATTGGCTGGGCATAAAGTTATCTGTATAATGGTAGGTCTAGACATATACGTTAGAGACACAATACCATTAGACAACTACTCTCAACTGGAGTTATCGCTGTTGACTATGTGAAGTCAAAGGATAACTTAGCGGATCCGCTAACCAAAGGGTTAAATCAAGAGTTAGTTGCAAGCTCATCAAGAAGGATGAGTTTGA
Organism: Boesenbergia rotunda; assembly: GCA_024364735.1. Lineage (NCBI taxonomy): Eukaryota > Viridiplantae > Streptophyta > Magnoliopsida > Zingiberales > Zingiberaceae > Boesenbergia > Boesenbergia rotunda. Next base: position 13,265 of record JAGFNQ010006399.1, read on the forward strand.
TGTCGATAAAAAATATTGGTGCAAAGGAAACCCAACCTATGCAGACTAGAGATCCCAAGAACTAGGTTCAAAGGGATAACCTAACTACACTGATAAAGGTGTTCATTGTGACAGAACGACCCTTTGAAATAGTGATGGATGGAGGTTAAGCATACGACTTTTAATGATTCAATAGAGTTATGTGGAAAACTCTTAAGAGATCACCTATGTGAGAAAGAAGTGGGGCTGCTTCGAAGAGAATTGAAGGCACAATTCTTAGACCTTCTCGCAGAATCAGGCGTGTTCATGGCCATGAACGAACACACTCATGAGAACTGAGGTGTATCAGGGAGAGTCCTGGGTGAGATGTATCAATGCTTATATAAACGGCAGCACAGTTCAAGGACATCATGTCTACTGTCAACTAGGAAGCAAACAGATCTTCACAAGGGAAGGTTCAAAGGGTGAAATCAACTTATCCTATACTGGACTCAACTGTTGAATGTTATCACATACCCTGTTTCTATTCATGTGGGGGATTGTTAGATATCATGTGAATGGAAAGGGAGGTGTGGAGGAAAGAAGCTCCTTATTGAGTGGAACTTTAGTCCTACATTAGGAGTTTCTATTGAATGGAAAGGGAGGTGGAGAATAAAGAGACTCCATTGTGAGTGTGGCTTTAGTCCCACATTAGGAGTTTTAAGGCATAATTGTTGATTTATATTGTTTCACAGGCATGTTAGTTGTGAATAAATGTAAGTGGAGAGGCTCTCTCTCATTCGTGGGTGCCCAGGGGGTACAAATTCAGGGCCCGTATTTTTACTGAACCAAGTGAACTCGTGTGTCTACACGACCTGTGCGCGTTGAATGTCTGACCGGTCGGGGCGAAATTTGTCCAAGCAGATGAACCAACGTTTTGCCAAAAATATTTTTGCTCGAATGTAACTGAAGCATTAACTATTGATTAATGCAAAATGTAACCCCTAGACGTTTGGATCTGGCCGGTTATTGGCAGTAAATGGCATTAATTCAGTCATTGATTACTGCGGGGTTCTGAGCCTATATAAAGGGGTTGTGACCGAGAGCAACAGATATAGAGAGAAGAAATTATCTTCCGCCTCCTTCCCGACCTCCCTTGATAGTATTCGGGTACTTTCTCAGTTTGACACGAGCAACGAGTGCTCCGTTGTGCTCGTGGTCCCGCTGTTGAGCCTCGGTCTCATCATCGGTAGATTGAATTTGAATGTTGAGATCCTCGTACGCTATTTCTTTTCCCCTTTAAGATCGAGATGATGAAGCTCCGTGACCACCTTCCATTATCGTCAAAAGATGAAGAACGCGTAGAGAATATGAAGTTGTGACTTGAAAATGAGAAATTGAGAGAAGAGAAAATGTGTGTGAAAATGATGAAATGAACTCCCTATTTATAGAGTTTGGATCATAACGGTCACTAAATCATAGCAATTGATCAAAAAATAGTCAAATGATCTCAACCGTTGAAAAAAAAATTAAAAAAAATATACCTCCAACGGCTTCGAACCGTCGGTTAACCGACAGTTTGAACTGCCGGTTCGGCGATTTTCATCCCACTCGAACCGAAACCGGCCCGACATCCTGCCGGGCTGGTTCCAGTTCAGCCCGACGAACCGGGTCAACGGGCCACCCGGCCCGTGGGCAAGTCTAACTAGAGGTGTAGAATGGGAAGGCTATCAAAATTAATGTGTTTTTTTTATCATTCTTAAAAGATGATGGGTAATTTAAAATTTTCTAAAATTTATCAGTAAGGGTATAATTGAACCAAGTTGGGTCGAACAATAAAAGGTTCAAGTTCGAACTCAATTCGTTATTTTTAGGCTCGAGCTCGAACTCGAGTTCAATTCGAACTTTAATTCTTAAACTCGAGCGTAATAAAATTAAATAGCTCGATTTCGACTCGAAAAAAAAGCTCGTTTAATTTGAAATTAAATAGCTCGAGCTCGGCTCGAGTTCGGCTCGAAAAAAAAACTCGTTTAAAAATTAAACGAGCTTAATTCGAGCTCGTTTAAAATAATTAACTATAATAATTATTAATATATTATTTTATTTATTATTTATGTGATATTTAATTATATACGTATATATAATAACACAAATGAATCTCTTAACGATCATGTTCGTGAGCTTCTAAATAAATATGTTCATGAACTCATGAACCAAATACTTTCAAGCTCAAGCTCAGCTTATTAATTTAATTGAACGAACTTGAATGTGCTATTTTTCAAATCGAAATCCGAATAACTTGAGAACGATTCGGCTCGTAAAAACAAAAATGTATGTTCAGCACCTTTAATGGGACAGCAACACTCTATTTACTTTAAAGATGGAATAAAAAATGAATTATGTTCAGCACCTTTATCGTTCTCGCGGTGGTTTCACGGGTCACAGCCCCATGTTTACGATCGAGATCTTATAATCTCGTGGTTGCTGCCTCACCTCCAACTTGGAGCTAGGCAGCAACCAGTTGCCTCCTTTCTCCTGAGGTAAACAGAGCACAAAGACAAAGTTGACTAGCTCTCCAGTGATGTCTGTGTATTGTTAAGGATGGTCGAAGTCAGCTTAAACTCGAGAACTCCCTGAGAGCAACAGTTGGCAACCCGACTGAAGGAAGACGACCTCTCAAAGCTGCTAGCTTGACAACGATAGTGATAGAGTTGAATGAGCCTTGGTCGGAATGAGGGATGAAGAAGTTGCGAAACATAATACGTCGGGTCGAGATAATCCTCCTTCTCGGGCCCCGGGACTCACCGCGGGCGACTCATCCGGGAAGCCCAGCTGGAAGACCCCTCTCGAGAATACCCCGGGAGGTTAGCCCAGAGAGCACCTCGGGAATGGAGGCACCCGAAGACCCCGAGTTCACCTCGGGCGGTGGAGTCTTTGTAATAACCGACCTTAGGTACTGACCCCCTTTTTTCGGTACGAATAAGTATTCCCGTTAGAAGAGGTCTTCGCGACCCTTAAATGGCACAATGGGTGATAGCGGGATAATGGCGCAGACCGTTTCAAAGGATATCCCGTAAAAAGAGGAGGAGGACGTGACTTAAGTTCCAGAGACGTGGCACCAATCAAGGGGCACGTCTAGTCTGTTACCATCGGTATAAAAGGTAGTCCAACCCCTTCGGTAAGGGGATTACACTCTCTCAACTCTCGACATCTTCTTTACTTTCCGCAACCTTTTCTTCTCGACAGACACTGACTTGAGCGTCGGAGTGAACTTCGCCGGACCCCCGCCGATGTGTCCCCTAACGCTCATGTTAACCTCGCAGGAGCCTAAGTTCCTCTTTGACGCAGCAACTTCCACGTGGGAGGAACCTCGGTGACTAGCTATCGTCGTCGACTCCTTCCAGAACAAATTTGGCGCCGTCTGTGGGAATCTAACAAAGCACCTGAAGGAGCATCGATGGCAGGATCGGAGGAACAACCCCTTGCCCTCACAAGAGAGGTATTTGACCGTCTGGTGGCTAACGCCATCAAGGAAGCGCTGGAGCAACACCAAGTCAAACAGGCTGCCCTGCAACCCAGGGGTCCGACGAGGAAGGAGACCCCCAAAGTCTTCGTCTCACATTCCCAAAGATCTGTCACCCCGGTGGGGCGATAGGACGAAGCAGCCCAAGGTCCTTAGAGAGAATCCCCTGGAGACATCGAGAAGGCCCACTCGGTGGCCTCCAGCGCCCAGAGGCACGAAGAGGGACCGGGGAAGGGGGAGGGGCCCAAGACCTCCCATAAGGTTCCCTCTACCCCTTTCTCGTCCGAGATTGTCGAGGACCCCATGTCAAATCAGTTCTGCGGGCCCGAGATCCCTGAGTATGATGGGAAGACGGATCCAGAGGATCACATCTGTAAATTCGAGAATGTGGCACTCCTGCACCAGTATACTGACGGGGTGAAGTGTCGAGTGTATTCTTGAACACCCTGTCCGGAGCAGCTCAGCGGTGGTTCCAAAGGCTGCCCTAAGGTTCCATCAACTCCTTTGCGGAGTTCAAGACAGCCTTCCTCCACCATTTCGTAAGTAGTCGTCGCTACCAGAAGACGACACTTAACTTGTTCACCCTCAAGCAGAAGCCGAAGGAACCGCTCAAGGAGTACATCCAGAGGTTCAACCGGGTGACACAAGACGTGCCTAGTGCAACATCAGAGATACTCGTCAGTGCTTGTACCCAAGGGCTCGCTGAAGGGGACTTCTTCCGGTCCTTGGTGAGGAAGCCTGATGGTAGCCCAATAGTAGTGTCACGATGTAAGCCTCAAATTTAGATATTTATAAACTGAAAACCCTTGGCTAACTTGATTAAATGTAGAATAGGGGCATTAGGTCGTATTTTTCTAAGGACTAGTTGAATGAATGTTTAACTCAAGCTTGCAAATTATTTGTCGTTTGATGTTTGGGTTTTCTAGATAAAATGGGGGTTTTGCGATAAGAGGAAATGACAATAAGAAATAAAATGAACTTAACTAAAACATGGTATGAATAAGCATTGCAAGAACTATGTCTAACCTAATTGACAATTGAGCAACTAAATTCAAAAGCAATGTTTTGAAACTTACAAACTAAACTTTAATGCAGGAAATAAATTGCAGAGAGTTAATTGCAAGAAACGAATTGCAAGGAATTAAAATTAAGCAAGACAATGCTTAAGAACTTGGATTGAAATGTAGTTGGAACAACTAAGCAATGTAAAGTAAATAAGTGCTTGGAACAAAATTACCCTAAATTAAACACCAATTAAATTTATCAACAAGACTTCCCTCTGCCGTCACACAAAGGTTGAACTATGAACCCCCTAGCTCAAAAACCGTTGAAGAAGAACTTCCTAGCTCAGCTTGCTCTGTTTTGCCCTTCCTGATCGGTCAACCGACTGATCAGGTCCTCTTCTGATCGGTCACGGGACCGATCAGAGAACCCTCTGACCGATCACCAGCACCGATCAGAAGCTGCAAACTATCCACCAAACATCTTCTTCGTGATGCGCTAATCCGCGATCGAGCTCAAAAACCCTAGGGACAATTCGGAGAACCCCTCTGAACGATCCTTCAGCTTCGGTCGATAGAGATCAGCGATCAAACGTCAGCGATCAGTGAAATGGACTCTGGGGAAACCCTCTTCCTAGACTCCTTCAGCTGCGATATACAGATGAGCGAATTGAACAAGAAAGTTACCTCTACGATCTGAGATCTTGAAGATGAATGCGATTGCTGTGGCCGCGCGATCTAAGGAAGAAAACGAGGAAGAAAATGATCAAAACTCGAGAAAACTGAAGCTACTCTGCGATGAAGACTCGGCGACACGCGGCGACCACCAGAGTGGAGAGGGAATTCCCAATTTAACTAATTGAATTTGAATTTGAACGGCTGAGATTGTTCCGATCACATCCAACGATCGGATCTTCTCCGATCTGAACCGAACTCCCCAGATCTTGATCAATGGTCCTGATCTGCCTGTCCTTAGCTCGGATCAACCAGATCTGTGGTGGATGGTCCAGATCTTCCCTTCTCTTGCTTGGATGGTTGAAACTCCTTTAAGCTTGATCCGATGGTCAGACGTGCTCCGATTGGGTTCAAACTTTCAGATCTTGATATGGGGTCATGATTAGCCCTATCCTGAACTCGGATTGATCAGAAGTTGATCTATGGCTCAGATCTAGCCGTTTATTGATCAGACGACTCATATTAATCCAAGGCTTGATCGTCTTGATCCGGATCCAATTCTGGCTCAAGTTTGGTCCAATCTGATCTAGGTTCATGATCATTTGAAGCCTACAAAATTAGATTCACATTTTAGTGCCAAAATATCTCAAATATACCAAGATTTGAATCAAAAGCCAAAATAAAAAGAATTCATAAAACCTTAAGTAAATGCAAACTTAAGCATATAAAAGTGGATCAAAACATGGATTTGAGAGCTAAATTTATCAACAAAATGGTAATTATCAACTCCCCCACACTTACTCTTGGGTGTCTCGCATAAGCTAACTAGTTAACCTAAGATGTATCCTCCTAGATTAGTCTCAATCATAGTTAGAAGCAATTGAAAGGAAATTACCTAGGGTTGTCAATTCTCACAAGTCTAAACTCAATGGACTAGTATCTTGTCCTTAAATCAACAACTTAGCATACTTCATCTTTCATGACTCATTTTGATGAATTAACTCAAAAAACCTTTCAAGGGAAGTTTTAAAGTAGCTCTCTTCCTAAATTCTACATTTCAATGAAAGTAGAGCTAACTCAAACACAATCATGGTTCTTGCACTACCATAGGCTTGTTTATTATCTACTCTCCACCATCATTCTTGATTTAGAATCCACATCTATAAAAGCTTATTTGAACAAGGTAAAGATATGAAATGATGAAATAGAAATAGAAGTTAAATGAACTTTGATACTAAAGAATTATAATAAAGAAAATGTTAAGGAGATATGACATGGTAAGGAAATATGGAGAAGAAATATAGCATGATAAGAAAATATGGAAAAAGTAGAGAAAATGGAAGACTTGGACATCCAACAATGCTTCTAATGCACTTTGCCCATTTCTTTTGACTTATCTTGCATGTATCAGAGTTGTGGTGGAGCAAGGCTTGAAGAAGTTCACTGAATTCAGTGTGCCAACGCTACTGATCGGTCAAGGGATCGGTCAGCCACTGCCTGATCGAACTGTAGATCGGTCTGTCCCTCTTCTGCTCGGTCTGGAATGCTGCTGATTGGTCAGCCGGCCGATCAGGACCTAGCTTGATCGGACTAGAGACCGATCATCTGACGATCAGTAGCTGAAACTGTAGATTTCTGAACTGCCTTCTGCCAAGGTTTCAATCACTCAATCAATACTCATTCTTGCATTCATATAGCTTCTTGCTTTCATCTTCTACTTCAGAAATCAATCCAACTCCTGACACTTCATATTTTCCTTTTCTTTTCCTTCCTTTCTTCTTTTTTTCTATTTTTTTTCCAGCTGCTCTGTTTTCTGATTTTTCCTTGCAGCTAAGTTTTTGTTTCTATTTTTTTTTTTCTTTAATGCCTTCCAATGACTAGCTCCAACTTGCAAAATCTGAGATGTATAGCCTTTCAAAGCTTTTCAACTTGATAATATGGAATGTGTTCACCCTTTTGTTCCTACTTGATACTTGATCAAATGGAGCTTATCTCCTATCCATAACTTGAACTTAAAGATGTGTCTTTGCTCTCTAATTTTTCGTTTTCTTCACTCTTCAGATCACAACAAATTTTCTTTCTCTTGCAACTGAGTTGATGGGTGTGCTTACTGTTGGATCAAGAAAGACCGATAGAGGGGGGGTGAATATCGAAAAATGTTCGGATTTAAAAGAAAGAGTAAGTGCGCGGCGGAATAAAGACAAACAACGCAAACACCAAGATTTTACTTGGTTCGGAGCCTGGGTCGACTCCTACTCCAAGGCCCACGGTCGTTGACCGTTTACTTTGGGCAATTCTATAGTGCGCAAAACGGTTACAAAGTGAGATTACAAAATTACTGTAAATAGAAATATACACTTTGTTTTACCAACTCCCGGTGTAGATCGAGTTTCGGTGCAGTGGGAGGTTGACGGCGCTTCGTTCTTGAGTCGGGAAGTTTCCGGAGCAGAGCGCGGTCGTTAGAGCGTTTGGATGCGTTGAATGAAAGCTGTGTTAAAGCTAGGGGTCGAGGGGTGCTATTTATAGCACCTAGGGGCGCCCTAGTCGTCGAGGGCGCCCTGCCACGTGTCACCCGATCTGTGCTTCGCTCGGTCAAGCCTTATCGCACCGGAATAGGGATGAGGTTTGACCTCTGGGAGCGCCCTGGTCGCAGAAGGCGCCTTGGCTGACTTTTTCCGCGCAGAAGACTCGGCTGTGGATAAAGCTGAGGCTTCGCAGAGTGAGCTGGAGGCGCCTTGGCTGCTGAAGGCGCCTTCACTGACGAAGGCGCCTTCGCTGCTGAGGGCGCCTTGCCTAGTAAGCAGCTGAAGCCTATTTCGCTTCGCTTGGTTCTGATTCACCTTGAGGGCGCCCTGGACACTCAGGGCGCCTTGCTCAGCTGTTGCCTCACTCCTTTGAGGCTCTCTGAGTTGCAGACACACGTTCCTTTGGTCCTGCATCAAGGGTTAGTCCAAAACACAATAAAACAATAATTATTTTATACAGCCTTAGCTGTCTTGGTTCTGACTTTGGTCTCCAAAATGGAGCTCTAGGTCGAACCGACGCCTAATGTTCCCTCAAGGGGAACGCGTCCTCATCTACTCCTCTCGGGAGAGTTTACCTGGTGCCAACCGGATCCTCCAGTTGGACTTTTGCCCGGCAGTCCTTCGCCAGGTCTTGAGTTACCAAGCTACCCTTCGCTTGGTGCTTAGCTTCTGGCAGTCCTTCGCCAGTGCCTAGGATTCCTTCGCTAGGGCTTTTCCTGTCTGGCAGTCCTTCGCGAGTGCCTAGCATTCCTTCGCTAGGGTTTTTCCTGTCTGGCAGTCCTTCGCCAGTGCCTAGCATTCCTTCGCTAGGGCTTTTCCTGTACACTCAAGAAGCTTGTTAGACAACAACTAACCCTTAACTTTTGAAGCCTTTTGCCAATATCAAAACCCAGGTTTGACTTGGGTGCATTCTGCACCAACAATCTCCTCCTTTTTGATATATGGCAACCAAGTTCAAAAAGTTAAGTAAAAAAATGCTAAAATGAAATCCTAAGTTAGATTCCCTCCCCCTGGACGGAATCTCCCCCTAGGTTTTTCAAAAGTAGGTGGTGTGATTTTCAACACTTAGCAAATTTCATGTTTTGAGTTTGAAGAGTTTTTAAGCGAAAAATTATTCTAAGTCACGATAAGTTTTCAGACATTAACAATTTTAGGTTTAAGAAAAACTTTCAGAGTTTTATGCAAAAAAACTTAGGCTTAGAAACAATTCATAGTTAGAAAATTTTTAAGCAAAAAAAACGGTTTAGCTTGAAAACAATTCAGAGTTAGAAATTTTTAAGGAAAAATTTTAAGTAAAAAAACAATAAAATTTCAAAATGAATTACGCTTTGAAACTTTTTGAAGAAAGAAATAGGGAAAAAAAGTTGAAAAAAATTTAGGTTCCCTCTTCCCTTTCCAACTCTCCCCCTTTGACATATATCAAAAAAGTGCAGAAGAAGTATTTGCAATAATTAAATAAAGCATTTGCTGTACTGAATCAAACTGGAACCTAAGTCTGGTTTCATCTTTAGGGACGTGTCTAACCCAATTAGCTACTTACCAACTGTTATAAACAGTAGTTTTTGCTAGGGTTAGTCAAGTTAAGTGCATTGTTCAAGTTAGATTGTCTAACTTGATACTTAACTTGATTGCTGGTTCAGTTTGTATTTAGTGCCCAACTACTGCAGATGCACTGACTTAAAGCATCTTGAGTTAAGGCAAAGACCTAAGCATCTCAACCCTTTCTAGGTTATCATTCAAAGTACCCTAAGGTGCTTGTGAGATGCTGGCTTCTATATCTATAGGTGCATGCAATTCTAGGGTTAGAGCCTAGGCTAAGTCCATTTCGAAGAAACCCTAGTTTTGAAGAGGGTAGTTTTAGAAATAAAACTGAGTCAAAAAAAAATTTTAAAACCAAAGTAAAACATTTTAAATTAGAAAAACTTTAAAATAAACACCATTTTTAAAATCAATTTAAAATATTTTAAAATTGAGGCAAAACCAAAATGATTCTATTCTACTAAGCATAATCTATCACTAGTGAGCATAAGCAAGTCATCATAAAGTAAGTAGGTATTCAAGGTTCACATAGTCATATAGTCAACCACTAGTCAACCCTACTGAGTAGGGATAGTCAAATAGGTACAATACTAAGTGCATCTAAGACGAAGGACCGGGATGATCGGAGGAGCCTGGCTGCCAGGATCGAAATAGGGTCATCATCTCATGATACTCTGCCTCTCTGGCCTCCCTCTCGGCTCGAAGTGCGCTCATGTAACTGTTGTAGTAGCCCAGATTTGTCTCCATCTCTTCAGCGTGATTGGCCTCTACTTCCTCTCGGAGGCTCTGTACGTGGGTCTCTAGCTGAGTCACTCGGTCGTAAAGTGTCGGTGGAGCGGGCTCATCTATGTGCGCTCGGGCTGCTGCTGCTATATCTCCGACGTCGACCTCGACCTCCTCGTCCGAATCGATCTGATGAGCTGCTCTCTGACGTCTCCAGGACAGGACCCCGGTACCGGACACCTCTATACCAGCTAGGGCAAAGTTTCTATAGCCTATTTCATCGTAGTCAGTTAGGGCGGCCATCTCTCCCTCGGTAATATTTCTACCGTGGTGATGTAATATGGATGTAATAATGTGGCAGTAAGGTGTGCGGACCTGCCCTTGTGTGGTAACACTAGATGCGTGTAGGATAGTCTGAAATATATGAAGTCCTATGTCTATGTCAAGCTGGTGAATCATGGCATACAGTAGAAAGGCATGGAATGGACGCATAGTGGTGACGTCCCTGGTAGATAATGGTAGGATACATCGGACTATGACCCTATATAGGGCGTAGTCCTGCACTTCTAATTCGACAGACTGAAATCGTCTGGCTACAGGTTGCCTAAAGAAATATGAGTGCAATGTATCTAAGGTAATCTCAGAGTAGGGAGCATCAAAGGGAGGCTCCCTAGAAGGGTAACAACAGAAAGTGGACTGCGAGGGTCGTAGTCCTAGAAATCGGTTAAGTAAAGTTGGAGTGATTGTTAGGGGAATACCTTGAACCATGGTGGAGAACACAAGATTATCCTGTCTAATAATATTATTGTAAAATTCTGCGCATAAGGAAGTATTGATTGGGTGGGCGCAGATACNTATTTTTTCGTAAAAAATATGATTTTTTAGAAAATATATTTAGTTTGTATTTTCCAGTTTTATTTTTCAGAAAAAAATATAACGTTTTCTGGAAAACTGAAGAATAAAAAAAGTCATTTTCTAGAAAATTAAAAAATACGATTTTCTAAAAAATGAAAATGAAAAACAGAAACCAAACGCCCCCTAGCTTTTTAAAATTATTAAATTATGTAGTTATTTTTAATTTTATTCTTAATCAATTTATATTTTTCATTTATCCAATCCATATTTCATTATTTTCTAAATTTCGAAATTAAAATAATAATTAATAAAATTAGATAATGTCGAATCTCAGACGATCGATCTCAGTATTATGAAAATTTCCTACCGATCACTAGGTTCAATCGGAAAGCGCTCACGGCGGACGGTCAAGAAGTCCAACATCCCAGGGTTTATTCCCATTTGGAGGGAAAATTTCTACAAAATACGTCATAGTTGGGAATTGAATCATGAAAGTCTGAGATGGTAGCTAATCGCCAAACAACCTCGGATTGACATGAAACTAGCTTCGATGTGTTTGTCTAATTCTTCTTATGATATTCATGTCCTCAAACATCAATTTAATTCAATATATATAGAGTAATAATTTTTTAAACACAAATTTTATTGTTCAAAAAATTTAATATGCGCTCAAAAATCACTATTGTCAATATATTGGGTTAAATTTATATTTGAGGGCGTGAATATAATCGGGAGAATTAGACGAACACATAGAAGTAAATTTCAAGTTAATACGAGATCGTTTGATCCATCAGTCAGTTTTGCCCATCCATCAACCGATTTTGTCCAAACCTAACTGATGAACCAAACGATCTCGAATTGATATGAAACTCGATTTTATATGTTCCTCTAATTCTCCTGATTATATCCATGCTCTCGAATATAAATTTAACCCAAATATATTGACAATACTAATTTTTTAAACGCATATTAAAATTTTCAAACAATCAAATTCATGTTTAAAATATCACTACTCTTAATATATTATGTCAAATTGATGTTTGAGAGTGTGGATATAATGAAGAGAATTACTTAAACACATAAGAGCTAGTTTTATATTAATCCGAGGTTGTTTGGGTCATCAGCCGATTTTACCTAAAACTGATTGATGGATTAAACGATCTCCGATTAACATGAAATTAGTTCCAATGTGTTTGATTAATTCTCTTAATTATATTCACTCCCTTAAACATCAATTTGATCCCAATATATTAAGTGCAATGATTTTTTGAATGTGAATATGTTCAAAAATTTTAATTTGTATTCAAAAAATCACTACTCTCAATATATTGAGTTAAATTTACGTTTGAGTGTATGGATGATATAATCAGAAGAATTAGTCTTACACATATGAGCTAGTTTTATATCAATCCAAGATTATTTAGTCCATCAGCCGATTTTTCCCAAAACATGCAGAAGGACAGGCAAAATTGACTGATGGACCAAATGCTCCCGGATTGATATGAAACTAGCTCCTATGTGTTTATTCTCCCGATTATATCTATGCTCTCAAACATAAATTTAACCCAATATATTGACAATAGTGACATTTTGAATGTGAACTGGTCTTTTTAATAATTAAATTCATATTTAAAAAATTATTAGTCTCGATATATTGAGTCAAATTGACATTTAAGGGCATAAATATAATCAGGAGAATTAGATGAACACATAGAAACTAGTTTCATGTAAATCTAAGGTCGTTTAGTCCATCAGTCGATTTTACCCAATATCAATTGATGGACCAAACAAATCAATTGATGGATCAAACGAACTCGGATTGATATGAAACTAACTCCTACGTGTTTATCTACTTCTCCTAATTATATTCATCACTCAAATATTAATTTGACTCAATATATTGAGAGGAATCAATTTTTAATATGAATTAAAATGTTTAAATAATCTAATTCGTATTTAAAAAATTATTATTCTCAATATATAGTCAAATTGATATTTGAGGGTATGAATATAATTAGAACACTTAGACGAAAATATAAGAGTTAGTTTCATATTAATCCGAGGTCCTTTGGTTCATCAATCAATTCGTTTAGTCCATCAGCTGGTTTTGGACAAAATCGACTATGGACCAAACGACCTCGGATTGATATAAAACTAGCTCCTATGTGCTCATCTAATTCTTCTAATTATATCCAAGCTCTTAGACATCAATTTGATTAAATATATTGAGATCAATAATTTTTTAAATGCGAATTTGATTGTTCAACAAATCACATATCATTAATCAAATACGATATTATATTAGAAAATGAGTAGTTATCCTTTGGTACATATTTTATCTCTATATTTTGATTTTATATATATATATATATATATATATATATATATATATATCATTAAAAAAATATAATAATATTGAATAAAAAGTATTTGTAATAAAAGATGTTCTTTAAGTTTTTTTGGAAAATAAATATGCATTTTCATAAAATTGACTGATAAACCAAATGAACTCAATACTGGTCCATCTATGCCCAATTATTTGAAGGAAACATGCTCCTGCCTCTCATGGCTTCCATGCATCCTCTCTTTTATATATATATATATACCTCCATGGCCAGCTTTAGGTATAGGCATTAAGGTCTATGTGTTGGTGTCGAAAGCACCAGATCGAACCTTATTATGATAATGACAAAGGGTTCATAGTTATGTGTATTTTTGTATTCTAATCAATTACACTGAGTGTGTAGGAAAGTCCTAGTGTAACTAGGTACGATGTCTTGATATGTAGTGTTGGTGCAATCATGCTCCAAGCATTATTTACTTTTGATATTTGGTTAAATGAGTTTAAGTTATGCATGTTGGCGATCTAACATGAAAATTGAGTAAGCAGGCACAAAGGAAAGTCTAGGTATGAAGACTTGGCAAGGGAAGTCCATGAAGATTACCTTGGCAGATGAAGTCCCAGAGGTGTGACATCTTGGCAAAAGAAGACTTAGCATGACAAAGCCAAGGGAAGCTATTCAAGGCAAGCACAAAGATGAAGAGTCGAGGGCTCAGAAGCATCTTAAGGGTGCATGACTGATGGAAGATGTTTGAAGGCATAAGTCTAGACTAAGGCCAGCAATATCACATTCATGAGGTATCAGTCAACTGATAAGAGGATCAGTCGACTGGTACATCAAACAGAGAGATCAGTCGACCGATAAGAGGATCAGTCGATTGCTACCCAATACTGGACCAAATAGAGAAATCAGTCAACTGGGTCAGGTCCCAGTCGGTCAGGTCCCAGTCGACTAATATGTTACCATTGCAGGCTGACGACAGAAAATCAAGTGAAATTTACAGTGACCGTTGAAGCTTATCAGTCGATTGATGTCGAGGGAAGTACAAAAGCAAATTTCAGAGCTTGAAGAAGACATAACTTGATCTTCTCATTTTTTTCCCTGTACGTTTTGAAATCTTCAAGCTTATAAACTTTCAATTTCTTCCTCCAAAATCACTCTTATCTTGTAAGAGGAAGAGATCATCTTGTAAGGGTTTATCCACCTTTAAGATTGATTTGAAAGGAGAAGAGCATAGTAGAGATTAGTTGGTTAGGTGTATGGATCCTTGGAAGGAGGTGGAGACCATGTAAATTAAGAGAGTTAACATTATTTTAATTGTTTTTTATTTGGCCTATATTTTTCTTGTACTTCCGCTAACAATTTGTAGAAACAATTGAAGAGAAGCTATTCACTCCTCCCCCCTAGCTAGACACAAAGGTCCTAACACAGAGTTAAGCACGAAGTCCTAGTCTAGGGTTGGGCACCGAAGACCTAGTGAGTGAAGCAGGGCACGAAGAGCTGACCGGGGGTTAGGCATCGAAGTCCTAATCTAGAAGATCGGGCAGAAGTCTTAGCAAAGCGAGCACAATGGACAGAAGTCAAAATGGGTCAAGGTACGGGGGTCAAGGTACGGGCGCAAAGAGATCCGGAGTCGTTGGAGGCCGAGCAAAAGTCCAACTAGAGATTCTGGTTGGCAAAAATGTAACTTCTCCTAAGTGGAGTAGGTAAGGATGCATTCCTCAAAAGAGAGAAAAGTAGGTGTCAGTGTGACCTAGGATTTCAATTGAAACCTAAAAATCAGGATCGAACAGTGTTAGATCATGACAAGCAAGCTAGAGGGGGGGGGGGGGGGTGAATAGCGTATTTCGATTTTCTTCCTATCACGTTAGCAAGCGCAAGCGGAAATCTAAATACAAATAAAGAACAATGATAACGCAAACCTATTTACGTGGTTCGGAGATGATGCTCCTACTCCACGGCTGTCCATAAGGTGGACGATCCCTTGATCCTTCGGTGGATGACTCCCCGGATGCCCTCCGGCTAGCTCGTGTAGCTCCTTGTGGGTGGAGAAACCTCGCCACAAACCCGGATACACCTTTGAGCTTTTAGACTACTATTTGGCCTTTAACCAAAGCCAAATTCATCAAGCGTCTCAGCCAAAACGAAGCCCTTTTAAATAGAGCTCACTTCTGTTTTGGTCGCTATCAGTCGACTGTCCCAAGGGCAGTCGACTATTCCCATGCAAATTCGACCGTTGCAAGCCCAACATTCGAATTCTCAGCCGCTACCAGTCGACTGCCCCATTGGCAGTCGACTGATCTTGTTGTGGAGTTTACCAGTCGACTGCCAGAATCCCAGTCAACTACTACCTAGGTTTTTCCCTTCTCGAGTACATTTCTCTCCGCACTCGACTCCTAGGATTTTTCCGAGTACATTCCCTCAGCACTCGACCCCTCACGACTCAGTTGACTCTTCACCAGCAGCCTCGACTGTTGCCTTCGCGCCCTCTTCGTCTTCGGCCCTCGTTCCTCAGATGCGCACACAAACCTCCAGCTTGCCTCCATGTCATCCTTCACGTACGCCTCGAAGTCCGCATCCCTCGGCTCATCGTCCCTACTATCCATGGTCTCGAATGCACACAAGCCCACGGCTTGCCTCCATGCCACCCTTCACCGTACCCGAAGCCGTCCAGCTAAGTCCATATGTATCCTACAAGACCTGCACACTCCAATACACATATCAAAACACAAGGGTAATCCTAACTTAAACCCTTTGCCCAAACATCAAAACACATGGTCACTCCGGACCATAGATTGCCCCAACAAACAACACGGGCTGTCATTTGCATGCATTTTCCTTTGCATATTATCTATTGTACTAACACTGTGTTGCAGTAAAAAAAGGACTACTGGCGGCAATCAGGCGCCAAGAGGGACTCGGGTGCCTGAGAACACAAGTGCCCAAGAGGGATTTGAGTGCCCGTGAGGGAGCAACTCGGCCATGGCTTGACTGAGTTGGCTCACGTTGAGTGGAGGCTCCATGTCGCAACACAGGTGCCCAAGAGCAGTCAGGCTCCCTAGTGAGAATAAGGCTTGACTGAGCAAGGATGAGGCAGCGGCCAGATCGGAGCAACACAGGCACCCGTGATGCCCATACGGGCGCTCGAGTGACCCTATATAGGGGTTCTTCCACCACAAGGCTTCGACATCAATTCTCCCATAACTTGTGCTATCGTGTGCTGCGTCGAAATGATTCAAAGTCGACGAACTACTATTCCGACAATGACATACTTAGATCTTATCATATTTATGTTTTTAGTATAATTCTTTACTACTTTTATTATCTCTCTTGGATTGTAACAATTGTACTCACTTATTAAGGATTGATAGTATTGCCTAACGTAAATTGTCAAGAATTATGGACCTTGGAGTAGGAGTTATCACAAGACTCCGAACCAAGTAAAAACAAAAGTATTAGTATTGTTTTTGCTTATTAATTTCCGTTGCGTACTCTTAATCCAAAATATTTTTCAAAAGCGATATTCACCCCCTTTATCGCTCTTTCCAATCCTACAATTGGTATCAGAGCGGGTGTTGCTCAAAAGGGCGAAACCACCATTCGATCCATTTTTTGTTCGGATTTGTGCTTTTCGAATTAATCAGAAAAGGTATTGTTACCTTTTTCTGATACTTTTCCATTCGTAAAGTTTTTTAATTACTCGAAATTGGTACAACACCACTAGAGAATATTTCTTGTTTTAATTCCTCACATACTGTTAATCCAATACCAAGTCTTTGGACAAGTTTTATCATTTTTGTTTTTACGAGATCTCTCTTTTTAATTGATGGCCCAACAAAAAGGATACAGTACCACTCATCCTCCTCTTTTTAGTGGAGAGGATTTTGGTTACTGGAAGAGCCGTATAGAGGTCCACCTGAAAAATCAAGTGGACATGTGGATAATCATCCAAACCGCCCTCGACCTTCCACAAAACGAACAAGGAGAGCTTTTGGGATACACCGACTAAGATTCTGCTCTAAAGAAGGAAATAGAAGCAGACGCCAAGGCAACCCAAACCCTCCAGTATGGTCTCACCAAAGAAGTGTTCAACCATGTCAGCCCCTTCAATAGTGCAAAGGAATTGTGGAACAAACTTATCAAACTCCACGAAGGATCCTTTGACACAAAGGTAAGCAAGCATGACTTGCTATTAAACAAACTATATAATATGAAAATTCAGGAAGGGGAGACTACTACGCAACTACATGCTTGAATCTAGGAGTTGATGAACGACCTTCATGCGATTGGCCACAAAGTAGAAAATCACAACTTGGTAAGGTACGCACTAAATTCATTTCCAAGGAACACCTTGTGGGCATCCATGGTGGATCTTTCGTTAATAAAATTAGATAAGTTATTCTTTGAATTCAAACTTCATGAACAAACTAATGCTACTCCGGCCGAGAGAGGTATTGTTTTGGTTGCAGGTAAACTCAAGAAGAAAAATCAACAACCCGAACCCAAGTCTGACTCCAACTCGGAGTCCGACGAAGAAGACGTTGATTACACCAAACTAGTTAATCTAGTTCGAAGGATGTATAAAAAGTGCAAGGTTCAGAAGAAAAAGAAAATGGTTCAGTCAAATGATGATCCAACTGAACCAAGCACTAGTCAGAAGAACAAGACAGAGATATCCTGTTATGGGTGCAATAAGAATGGTCACTTCAAATCGGAGTGCCCCAACATAAAAGAAGCAAAGAAGCAACGATGAAAAAAGGTGCTTCAAGCTATATGGGATAAGTCTTCCTTGGAGGAGTCAAACAAGGAAGAACTTCCCCACTCAAACCTTCTGGCACTAATGACACAAGACGAACTCGACATTGACTCCAAGTTAGAAGCGTCAGAAGCGGAGCCGGAGCAAAGCAACAAATCGATCTCCTTGTCAGAAAAGGCTGACTCACTGTAAGTGACTACTTTGAACTTGAACTCTATGACTTAATTTTCTATTTATCTCGCAAATTGGCAAAATCCAACGTGTGGGTTAAGTCCCTCCAAAAGGAGGTAAAAGCCCTTAAGGAGGAGACTAACTCGAGTTCTCTAACTGAGACCATTTAAGAAGCTCTACTCAAGTCCAACATCTTAAGGAAGAGAATTTCTCTCTAAAAACTCAAGTCAAGAAACTTAGAGTAACCCTGAAACGGTTCACTTTGCGTTCCATGAATCTTGATACGATTCTTGGAAAACAAAAGGTCGTTCTTAACCGATCCAAATTTGGGTATAAAACCAACTCATATAGATCGTACTTTTCAATTGTGAATCGTACTAGCACCTGAGTCCAAGCATGGCTCCCCAAACTAAGCTTGAAAAATCAAGTAGGGAAATCCAATAGAAAGATAATTTCTATTATTAGATAAACTTTTGCATTCTTGTCTAATTGTTTGATTGCTTGTTTATTTATTTTTTGTAAATTACCGTGCTTAGGATTAGAAATGGTTAGTTAAGGACTAGACTTGATTGAAATTTACACAACTTAGATTAGGGTGGGCCAAGTTAATAGTACGTTAGGAAAGCATGTTTAAGGAGCCAGGTAGGGTAAGGAGTACCCTATTTGAACTTTTTAGCCTAGTGGAACTAGCCAAAGCTACCTCGTCACATCCTCAACTAGTTAGACCAGGGTTTCTCAAAATATAAATTAAAAATATAATTTCTTTAAAAGGCTTTGTCACGCCCCGAGACCCAGGAGCCGCTGTTCCAATATAAAATCGGGCAGTATCTCCCCTGTCCGGCGGACAATTTACACATACATACAATATCCAAACACACACGCAGATAATAATTTGGCCTCAGGCCTCAAAACCAAGACATAAACTGACCATAACACAAAATAACTCATACCTGACTGCGGACTGGTCCGACTTACGACAAAAACAACAACACATAGTCCATCAGAGGACTCAAAAATACAATACCAAGACCAATAAAGTGTTATACAAGTTCCACGACATAAAACAAATCCAAACCAAATCATAAGGCGCAACGAAAAGAGAACTACACGGAAGCACCCATCACTGGAGTCGTAAGGACCTAGGACTGGCAACTGGGGCTCCTCCGGCGACCAATCATCCTGGAAACAAAAATATGAGCAACGGTGGTGAGTCCAAATAAACTCAGCGGATACCAGAAACATATATGCACAGCAAGCTATAAATAACAATAAGAATCATGCTGATACAGTCTCGAATATAGAGGATAAAGCATAACTGAAGACTAAGGGGGAATACATACCAGAGTCCGTCTATCCTACAGATAAGTGTAATCAAATCCCCTATATAACCTCAAGAATAATACACAATCCAAAAATATGTCACATGTAAGGGCATGTCAAATATATACAACACTCAAACACAACAAGCACCTACAAAGGTGCAATGCATCCTATACACCCAATGCAAAGATCTGATCTGTACGCACCTCAGCCACCACCAGACCGGCGGTCGAGTGAACAAGAAACAGATAAGCCAATCACTCATGGTTCCCTAGAGAAGCCAGCCTCTTGTGGCGTAACAACATATAAAGCCCAACACTCGTGGCTATGCAAATATGATGCCCAGCACCTGTGGCAATGCAATCATGACGCCTAACACCTGTGGCGGATGCAATATGTAGCCCAGCACCTGTGGCTATGCAAATATGATGCCCAGCACCTGTGGCAATGCAATCATGACGCCTAGCACCTGTGGCGGATGCAATATGTAGCCCAGCACCTGTGGCTATGCAAATATGATGCCCAGCACCTGTGGCAATGCAATCATGACGCCTAGCACCTGTGGCGGATGCAATATGTAGCCCAACACCTGTGGCTATGCAAATATGATGCCCATCACCTGTGGCAATGCAATCATGACGCCTAGCACCTGTGGCGGATGCAATATGTAGCCCAGCACCTGTGGCTATGTAAATATGATGTCCAACACTTGTGGCAATGCAATATGTAGCCCAGCACCTGTGGCTATGCAAATATGACGCCTAGCACCTGTGGCGAATGCAATATGTAGCCCAGCACTTGTGGCTATGCAAATATGACGCCTTGCACCTGTGGCGGATATAATATGTAGCCCAGCACCTGTGGCTATGCAAATATGATGTCCAACACCTGTGGCAATGCAATATGTAGCCCAGCACCTGTGGCTATGCAAATATGACGCCTAGCACCTGTGGCGGATGCAATATGTAGCCCAGCACTTGTGGCTATGCAAATATGATGCCTAGCACCTGTGGCAATGCAATATGTAGCCCAGCACCTGTGGCTATGCAAATATGACGCCTAGCACCTGTGGCGGATACAATATGTAGCCCAGCACCTGTGGCTATGCAAATATGATGCCCAACACCTGTGGCAATGCAATATGTAGCCCAAACATGACTGGGGACGGGCTCAGACCTCAGGGGAGCCGATGGTCTCCATCATGATCATAGCATAATGCTAATAGCTCAATCAAACAAGAAACATGTCTGCGCGACGGGCTCAGACCCTAGGGGCCCGATGATCGCCAGTATGCAATCGTACAGAGCCTACAGCTCAGTATGCAACTTGAGGGTAGTGTATGCCAACAACTCCCTCCTCACTAACCAGGTTGCCAACCACACATCGGTGGGAAAGGTATAGGTCTAACGCATGTATCCAGATCTAACCATTCTACCTTAGGTATCCATGCAAGGTATATCTAGGAATCAATCCAACCACACATCGGTGGGAAAGGTATAGGTCTAACACATGTATCCAGATCTAACCATTCTACCCTAGGTATCCATGCAAGGTATATCTAGAAATCAATACAACTACAGGTACTAAGTGACCTACCATAATGTCTGAGCACATATGTGTTGGGATCTTTGCCCTAGCTAGAGGGGGGGTGAATAGCAATTTGGCGTTTTCTTTCACCTACGTTGTTAGTTGCACAGCGGAAATACAAATAAAAACTAAACTAACAACTACACAATACTAACAAACCAGATTTACGTGGTTCGGAGATGAAGCTCCTACTCCACGACAGTCCGTGAGGTGGACGATCCCTTGATCCTTCAGCGGATCGCTCCCCGGATTCCCTCCGGCTATCACGTGTCGCTCCTTGTGGGTGGAGAAACCTCTCCACAATCTCTGGACACAACCTGAGCACACAAGACTACTAACTTGCCCTATCCAAGCAAGTTTCGTCAAGAACCCTAGCCCCAAAGCGAGCTCCTTTAAATAGGACTCGGGGCTGAAACCCGCGCTCCAGTCGACTGCTCACTTACCAGTCGACTGGTAGGCTCCAACGGCTACAAAATAGCCTCAGCCGCCTTCGCAACGGTCGACTTCCAGTCGACTGGTACAGGACCAGTCGACTGGGTCCAGTCGACTGGAACCACCTCCAGTCGACTGGCAGTCGACTGGTCGACCCTCCCTGGGTCGACCCGATTCTCTGTTTGGTCAGCAGTCGACTGCCTTCGGGCCAGTCGACTGCCCTGCCTACCAGCCTAGGGTTTAGCCTCCCTGAGTACATTTCACTCAACACTTGACCCCTAGGACTTCCCGAGTACATTCACACAGCACTCATACCCTCATGACTCGACTGACTCCTCCTCCGCAGTCTCGACCGTTGCCTTCGCGCCCTCTTCGTCTTCGGCCCTCGTCCCTCGGATGCGCACGCAAGCCTCCAGCTTGCATCCATGCAACCCTTCACGTACGCCTCGAAGTCCGCGCCCATCAGCTCATCGTCCCTGCACTCCAAGGTCCCTCAGATGCGCACACAAGCCTCCAGCTTGTCTCCATGCCATCCTTCACCGTACTGAGGCCGTCCAGTCAGGTCCATATGCGTAACCTGTACAACCTGCACACTCCATATACGCATATCAAATACAAGGGTAAGCCTAACTTAAACCCTTTGCACAAACATCAAAACCCATGGTCACACCGGACCATCTTAGGGCCGATTGCTCCAACAATCTCCCCCTTTTTGATGTTTGGCAATCCGTTTAAGTTAGGGAAAGCAAGATAGTAGTCAATAGCAAAAACCATGCTAAATGAATGCATATGCCATGCATAAATGGATCCTATCCCAAGGCATCCCACACCTAATCTTCCAAGTTAGGATTTTCTAACACCTAGCCCTCCAGGCTAAGATTTTCCCACCTAACCCTCCAAGTTAGGATTTTCTACCAATCCGGGCTTTTTAAAGCTTCTCCCAAGCTCCCCCTTACACTGGACTTACAAAGGCTTTTTAAGAACCTCTCCAAGGTTCCCCTTACGCCGAAAATGGAGCAACCATGCTCCCCCTTCATCTCAACTTCCCCTAAAACTTGGGTTTCTAGCAAAGGTATGTGTTTGGTTTCCCACTTAAACCCAATAGTTCTCCCCCTTTGCCATACATCAAAAAGACACCAACAATATCCCAATCATTGGTTCTTTCAATTCCTCAATGACCCTAGACACAGTATACTAGACCCCCATACACTTGTTTCTCACCTTTTGAACCCGAACCAGCTGCTGGATACCCAAACCAGCCCTGGGCAGTCGACTGCCCACAGTGGCAGTCGACTGATATTCTGATTTCAGTCTTTTCTGGCCATTTTCAGAAGTACACCAGAAATTCCACAAATTTCCAAAAAATTCTCAAACTTTGTGAACACCTTTGTGGAACCTATACCTACTTGGGAAAAATACATATACCCATGTGTCTATCACCATTCCCAAGTTTGGCACAACACCCAAAAGTTTCAAAATGAAAATCAAGGCAATTAGGAGGCAAACTCCCCCTTAACCCATGCCTTCTCCCAATTTTCATTTTTCCCAGGTCAAGTTCTACCCAACTTAACCTCCTAACACCATGTTGAGTTATCCCCACCCAACATTCGAGTTCTTCCCCTTTTGAACACTATTAAGGCTTGCTCCCAAGCACCCTTTCCCTTAGTGCCAAAACGAACTCAAACCACTCTCTCAAACCGCTCTAAAAACTCTAAGGTTTGCAAGCACACTTGCTAGGATATACCCTTATCCTTAAAAATATGATATCATGGAAATATCAAGTGTGCTTGACTTTTGGTACAATTCTAAGCTTCTTAAGGATTTTTCATTTAGTATCAATTTCCAACTTCCTTTCTAATTCCATGTGTTTGTCACATCTACCCATCTTAATTTGACACATGGAATTGTCCTCAAACTCCCTTTTTGACCTTTAAATCTTAGATTCCTAGGGAGACTTATCAATTTCCTTGGTTTTCAATCCATATAAAGTCATGAGATAACACTTCTTCTAAGGATTATAAAATTATAACCGAGAATTCTAATCCTAAATCATATCCAATGATCAATCCTGAAAATTTTATGGTCAAAAATGCCCTTTTTCATGCTTACTCTCATTGATCAGTTGACTGCCCAAAATGGGCAGTTGACTGCCTGCTAAACAGAGAGTTTCGGGGCCTGAGATCAGTCGACTGGGATGGTTCCAGTCGACTGTCTCCAGTCGACTGGGGTATTCCCAGTCGACTGCCCTTCAATTTTTCTACGTACAGAGATCCTGGTCGACCTTCCAGTCTACTGCTAGTCGCCTGCCACCAGTCGACTGGTCACTTCCCAGTCGACTGGTACCTGATTTTCAGGTTTTCAGGCCGAAATTCAGAAATGCCCTAAAAATTCTACAAATCTTCAAAAAATCTGAAATTTTGTGGGGAGATTTGTGAAGCCAACATCTACTTGGGAAAAATACGTTTCCAAATAAATGTACTCCGGATCCCAAGATTGGCACAACACTCTACTTCTTCCAAAGTGTATCAAATAAACTCATCCAAGAAGTTCTAATTCTCACTTCTCTTCAATGCATTCTCTTCTCCTTGATCATAACTCATTTTTATTATTGAGTTACATGGTATTCCACTATTAAACCTTAATTTTGTCAATTATAGCCCTATTTTCACCTTTTCTCCCTCAAATTCACCTTTTGATGTGCCAAAATCTAGGATTAAGACTTACCCAAGTCTTCTAACCCTTTTTGGCACATTTCACTTTACTTTCTAAGGGAGAAACTTTTGAGATCCATTTACCATGGACCCCAAAGGCTCCTAGAGCTCCCCCTTGAGCTCTGAGCCCTAGCCACCTCCCTAGGTGACTCAACCCATACTAGGCCACACCGGTGTGCCACCGATGACTTTTGGCCCATAACGTGAACTCTCTTAACCTTAGACACCTTGTCTTTGGTTAAGCCCTTTTCTTTTCCTTTGGATGACATCCCCTTGCCATCCTTGGACTTACCCTCCTTGCCATATTTATGTGCTTTGCCAGCACATTTCTCTTTGTTGGCCTTGGAGGTCTTAGCTTGGTAGCCCAAACCCGATCTATCATTGTTAGGTTTTAGGCTACTCAACACTAGGTCTAGACCCTTAGATCCAACCTTGAATCTTTCTAGGGTCTTTTCTAATGTATCAAGCCTTGCCCTCAAGACTTGATTTTCCCTTACTAAGTTCTTGACCTTAGTGTCCTCATGTCCACCTTGGACATTTATAGACCTACCCTTCCTTCTAGGCATGTGTCTCCCCTTCTTGGGGTTAATGCCTTGATCCTTAGGTGCATAAGTCGTAGGTCTATCATGATGCATGCTTTTTCTAGAATGATGATCTACCTTGTTATTCCTATTCCTATCATTATATCTAAATCCAAAATTATGCACCATTAAACATTGTTCATTAATTTTAGCATTCATGGATGGATGATTTGCATTATTTCTACAATGTAAAGAAGAACTTGAAATTGAATTGCACTTTACCCTAGGGTTAGGGATTACCTCCCTTACCCTTGAAGTTCTCCCTTGATGTGCTTTTTGCTTCTTTCTTTCTTCTTTCTCCCATCTCCTTAGATGCTCCATTTTCTTGAGCTTTCCACTCATTGGACATCTTGTGTGGTAGTGTCCTAGCTCTCCACACGTGAAGCATCTAATTTTCTTCTTCTTAGCTTGAGCCTCTTTATTCCTACAGCCCATGTTAGATTTAACCGAAATTGGAATGGGTTTAGATTTTACCTCCCTTTTACCTTTTGGACACTTATCTTTGTAGTGTCCCTTTTCATTGCATCCAAAGCATATGATGTGGCCTTTGTTGCTTGCTTTGGTGGAGGTGGAGACTAGATTGACTACTTCTTCAACCTTGGAAGATGTGGAAGCTTCCTCTTGACCCGGAATTGATGAGGGTCTCTCCTCCCCCTCAATTCTTGAACTTGATGCCTCTTCTTCTTCTCTTGAGGAGGTTGATGATTTTTCACTTAGCTCCTCCTCCTCACTTGAAGAAGTTGACACTTCTTCCTCCTCTTGAGCCATTTGACTTTTCTCCTTTAGCTCTTGGGCTTGTGTAGGATTTTTATGGAATTCTTCTATCTTTTTCCATAATTCATGTGCATTCTTATAATTCCCTACAACACTCAAAATATTGTTAGGCAAAAGATTTATTAATATACTTATTACCTTCTCATTTGCCAAGAATTGCGCTTGTTGTTCTTGAGTCCAATATCTTGGGCGGAGCTTCTTCCCATGCTTATCTCTTGGAATTTCAAATGATTCTTCAAGCACCATCATGTACTCCCACTCCATCGCGAACCACGTCTCCATCCGTGACTTCCAATACCCGAAGTCTTCATGGTCGTAGGCCGGCGGAGCGTAGATGTTGTCCCCAAGTTTGTCTTCCATCATTCTTCTCCTCTAGCGTGTACTCTCTCGGCGGTTAGTCCGATCAAGAGCAGTCCTTGCTCTGATACCACTTGTTGGGATCTTTGCCCTAGCTAGAGGGGGGGTGAATAGCAATTTGGCGTTTTCTTTCACCTACGTTGTTAGTTGCATAGCGGAAATACAAATAAAAACTAAACTAACAACTACACAATACTAACAAACCAGATTTACGTGGTTCGGAGATGAAGCTCCTACTCCACGACAGTCCGTGAGGTGGACGATCCCTTGATCCTTCGGCGGATCGCTCCCCGGATTCCCTCCGGCTATCACGTGTCGCTCCTTGTGGGTGGAGAAACCTCTCCACAATCTCTGGACACAACCTGAGCACACAAGACTACTAACTTGCCCTATCCAAGCAAGTTTCGTCAAGAACCCTAGCCCCAAAGCGAGCTCCTTTAAATAGGACTCGGGGCTGAAACCCGCGCTCCAGTCGACTGCTCACTTACCAGTCGACTGGTAGGCTCCAACGGCTACAAAATAGCCTCAGCCGCCTTCGCAACGGTCGACTTCCAGTCGACTGGTACAGGACCAGTCGACTGGGTCCAGTCGACTGGAACCACCTCCAGTCGACTGGCAGTCGACTGGTCGACCCTCCCTGGGTCGACCCGATTCTCTGTTTGGTCAGCAGTCGACTGCCTTCGGGCCAGTCGACTGCCCTGCCTACCAGCCTAGGGTTTAGCCTCCCTGAGTACATTTCACTCAACACTTGACCCCTAGGACTTCCCGAGTACATTCACACAGCACTCATACCCTCATGACTCGACTGACTCCTCCTCCGCAGTCTCGACCGTTGCCTTCGCGCCCTCTTCGTCTTCGGCCCTCGTCCCTCGGATGCGCACGCAAGCCTCCAGCTTGCATCCATGCCACCCTTCACGTACGCCTCGAAGTCCGCGCCCATCAGCTCATCGTCCCTGCACTCCAAGGTCCCTCAGATGCGCACACAAGCCTCCAGCTTGTCTCCATGCCATCCTTCACCGTACTGAGGCCGTCCAGTCAGGTCCATATGCGTAACCTATACAACCTGCACACTCCATATACGCATATCAAATACAAGGGTAAGCCTAACTTAAACCCTTTGCACAAACATCAAAACCCATGGTCACACCGGACCATCTTAGGGCCGATTGCTCCAACAATATGAACGCATGACAAATATCGAGACTGTATATAACTAAACATGAGTCATCTAAACAACATATATCTGATCATAATACATAAAAGCAGGTACAGCGTACAAACTTACTATTATCTATAGCAAACTATGCATAGTAGTAAGACAATATCTAAAAAGATAAGTCAGGGGTACCCGCCTCCAAGTAAGTGAAGTCCGTATCAATAGAGAACCTCCCGTCCAATACTCCGCAACCAAAAGTCCAAATCAGTGCCCTGTATCAAAGGACATTTTAATTAGCTATTACAAAGATAGTAACTAGCTAATAAGTCTCTAATTGAATGATAACCTCTCAATTAAACCTGGGTTTAAACAAACCGTAAACCTGATCATCCTATCATTCATATCAATCTTGATTACCAATTTAATCATCACCATAACTCCTCCAGGTTAACTAAAATCAAACCATCATCCATTTGATCCAAAACCAGCATTAATCAGATCCCAAAACCATACAAACTGAAACACATTGATCCCAAGGAAACAAAACCTCACGGCACGCTCAAACCAAAGTAGATCTACATCATCATCAACTGAAATGGCCACCACAAAAACCATATGACATGAATTCGGCTTCAACATAGGTCTAATGCAAAGCTTTACAACTCCTACAGATCGAACAATTCAATACCAAAACCTATCAACATCAAAGAACCAGAGCAACCTTACTGCAAATACAGATTCAAGAACACATGACCAACTTCAAAATAAATTCCCAATACATGAATCTCACGGTGACATCAAAAACCCAAATCAATAAGTAGAACAACATCTCCAAACATAGAGGATCAAAGTCCTAAAACCAAGGCTCAAGGCTAAAGCAAACTTTACCTCAGTGATGGCTAGCACGAGCAGTCTGCCCAATTCCAGCCGATCAACCCTTGAATCACAGAACCCATTCTGCTCAAATCAGAAACGAAAACCAAAGTTCACTTAGAGCTTCCACATTCAAACGTAAAGTCACGCATAGAATTCGATCACAAAGCCATAGGAATGCATCCTTATTAATCCGGCACAAGGTACCATCAAGACATACGCACAACAAATAATACCTTACCTGGGGTTGCACCTGATCTATAATCGCATGGAAGCACGAGGAGGGGAACCCTAGCCCAAGCAACATTCTTACTCTTCGGGGATCAGCAGGGGAGCCATTGCCTTTGGCCAGGAGATGGCGCTCGCGATTCGAGGTCGACCACTGGAAATCCCTAGCGAGATGAACTCCGTCGGCCTCAGCCCCATCAATCCATCCAACCCACAATCGCTCCACAAAAAGGCCTCCGAGCAATCACTAAAGAGGAGGCTCAAGGGCATTGATAGATGGGGAGAGAAGGAAGAAGAAGGCAAGGGAGTGGCGAGCTCGAGATCGAGTGTCGGGAAATCCTCAAATCCGACGATGTGGTGGCGCTGCGTTGCCCGATCAAATGAGACGAGGAAAAGGGGTGGTCGGGCGGAGGAAGCAGCGTTTGGTGCAGCTAGGGCACGCCGGCGAAGGAAATGCAGCTGCGATCGGGCTGTGGAGGAAGTCAAGGGTAACTTAAGTGGGGGAGTTTTGCACTTTGGTCCATCATGTTTGGGCATTTTGCAATCTCATCCTTAGGGTTTAGAATTTCTTACCCATCACACCCTTAAAGTGTTACATTTTTAACCAATTTAACCTCTTAAGCTTCGTCCAAGAGCCCAAAAATCCTAGGACCTTTCCGAAAAATTTTCCGGAGCAGAATAAATATGTTGGATTTAACATCCTCTCCCACTAACAAAAATTTGGTCCCCAAATTTCATCCTTCCTCACACGACTACTGCCAACATCTCGTATGCAGTAGGCAACCTACTACCCTGTTCAATTAGCTCAACAACTGAATGAACCTGCAGGCAACCTACAGGAATAAGTGGGGATGTTGTGCTTGAATCTTCTATCCAAGCTCCCAAATTCCATACTAAAGGTCATTTATCCACCCAATAACATCCTCAACATATATCAGATCATAGAGATTTGTCAATCTCAATCCACCTCTCAACACTCTAATAGGTCATACATCTCGATGTACTGTCGAGATTACCCAACCACATATGCTCAATTTATGAGTCAGAATCTCTTATAGCGTAGTGACTAAACGAGTCGACCTACCATCGGCCCGTAACCTAATATCCTCCAGTTCCTCCGCTCAAGGTCCAGAAACCTCTGAGTTCCAATTTCCATAACATAGAGACACGCTATATCTCGAGAGTATCTCAACATAATCACGAAGTGATTCTTTATTCCCTAGAAGTCATCTTCGGCATCTTCCACCCAAGGGTGATCTAGCCTCGTACGTGATTTGCCTTAACGCAAATCATAAGTGCGCAGGTACCGCCTTGGTTATCCAAACGCAGTACACGCGATAACCCGTAAGTGTCAAGCACGTAGCTCCACACTTCTTCATATTAGCATACTCCATCTATCAAACTGTACCTTCTAGGTCATCAACCAGGTACAGGTGATCCATGGTCAACGTCATCATAGACTAGGATGTATCACTCATCTGCTATCCATGATAGTATATAGCTCATGCTATCCTTCTGCACCAATGTAGGTTATATACCCTAAACGTGCCTTCCAGGTCACCTAACCGGGCACGAACAACCCAACGATCTGAAACTCCGTGAACCAGGGTAAGTCGATCCTACACTGATCGACCCAACAACAATAAGAATCCCTAGTTCTCGCTTAGCTAATAATAGCTAGAACACGTACTATACATAGTAAGGTCTAGAAGGATCATAATCCTAAACCTCCAATAGATTGTCGACATATTCGACCTTGACTTTCCGACTCAGCAGTCGATGCTACTGGAGAATTAGCATTTCCGTTCCAAAGTCTTATCGGCAATGTGTCAACGAATCGCTCCCAAGAGCGATCACGAATAATATAGATTGACAACGTGTCAATCCAACTAAAACCAGTCATGCAAACATCGATCCATCAAGTATGAATATACGATCCCACCAAGCTGGGATAGTCTAACCAATCATAACTCTAATAGTGAATACTACAAGTAAGACAGGTCTAGAAAGATATACCTCAAGCCGCCTGGAGATCTCCCGTTGCCGCCAAGTCCCAGAGTACAAACCCGTCGAAAAACGACTCCGAAAATCCGAAATGTACTCGGGTATAACATCAAACCCAAGCTCCGATACTTACCGAATCGGTATCAGTTACAACTCCAAAAATCCACAAGTCCCCGAGGTATCTCTTAACCTGGGCTCTGATACCAAAATAAATTGTCACGCCCCGAGACCTAGGAGCCGCTGTTCCAATATAAAATCAGACAGCATCTCCCCTGTCCGGCGGACAATTTACACATACATACAATATCCAAACACACATGCAGATAATAATTTGGCCTCAGGCCTCAAAACCAAGACATAAACTGACCATAACACAAAATAACTCATACCTGACTGCGGACCGGTCCGACTTACGACAAAAACAACAACACATAGTCCATCAGAGGACTCAAAAATACAATACCAAGACCAATAAAGTGCGATACAAGTTCCAAGACATAAAACAAATCCAAACCAAATCATAAGGCGCAACGAAAAGAGAACTACGCGGAAGCACCCATTACTGGAGTCCTTGCGCTCTATGTGTTTACTCGCCTTATGGGCTCGTGGTTCCTTCGAGTTTGCAACTGTACCACTATTATCACAAAAGATTATGATAGATCTGGGCAAACTATGAATCACATCCAAGCCCATGATGAAGTTCCTGAGCCATACAGCTTCCTTGGCTGCCACATATTCAGCTTCCATGGTGGAGTCCGCCATGCATTTCTGCTTGACACTCCTCCAAACAATGGCTCCACCTGCTAAAGTAAACACAAACCCTGAGGTAGACTTACTCTTGTCCCTATCTGACTAGAAATCTGAGTCCGTATAACCCACTGAGTCCGTATAACCCACTGGAACTAATTGGTCTGCCCAGTAAACCAGCATATAATCCCTAGTCCGTCTCAGGTATTTCAATATATGCTTTACCGCAGTCCAATGTCCCTATCCAGGGTTACTTTGATATCTACTAACCAAGCCCACGGCAAAATATATATCAGGTCTCGTGCACAACATAGCATACATGTGGCTTCCTACTGCCAAAACATAAGGAACCGCCTTCATTTCCTCTATCTCCTTTAATGTTTTCGAACACATCTCCTTGGATAGAGGAACTCCATGCCTGAAGTGTAGGAAACCCATCTTGGAGTTTTCCATGCTAAAACAAGACAAGATAGTGTCAACATATGAAGCTTGGGATAGGCACACCATCCTTTTCTGGCGATCCCTTATGACCTTATCCCAAGGATGTGTCCTACTTCTCCTATGTCCTTCATATCAAACTGCATTGATAGCTAGACTCTTACATCTGATAACACTTTGACATTGTTGCCAATTAACAAAATGTCATCTACGTAAAGTACTAGAAACACCACGACGTTTCCGTCACATCTTTTGTATACACATGACTCATCCGGGCTTTGAGCAAATCCATATGACTGGATTACTTCATCAAAGCGAATGTTCCAAGATTTTGATGCTTGGTTTAATCCATAAATGGATCAATTAAGCTTTCACACTAGATGCTCTTTGCCCTTTGCAATGAACCCTTCTGGTTGCTGCATGTAGATGGTCTCCTCAAGACTTCCGTTAAGGAAAGCCATCTTGACGTCCATCTACCATACGTCATAGTCCATATGAGCTACAATAGATAGGAGAATCCGGATCGACTTAAGCATGTCTACTGGCGAAAAGGTCTCCTCATAATCGATACTCTCTTTCTGAGTGTACCCTTTCGCAACAAGCCTTGCTTTGAAGGTCTCAACCTTCCCATCTTATCCTCTCTTTCTCTTGTAGATCCATTTGCATCCAATGGCTTTTACACCATTGGGTGGTTCTACTGACTCCCAGACCTGATTAGAATCCATAGATTCTATCTCAGAG
Organism: Boesenbergia rotunda; assembly: GCA_024364735.1. Lineage (NCBI taxonomy): Eukaryota > Viridiplantae > Streptophyta > Magnoliopsida > Zingiberales > Zingiberaceae > Boesenbergia > Boesenbergia rotunda. The sequence goes on from JAGFNQ010006399.1 coordinate 45,282, forward strand.
TTCATTGCTCTTTGTCAAGAATCTGCATCTTGATCTTAGAGGGTCTCGTCATAGGTCTTGGGATCCGGTTCATGTTTACCAGAGACCAAGTCCGAAGACTCTCCCAAAAATATGAACTTTCAGGCTGTCTGACAACCCTCCCACTGCGACGAGGCACCACCTGTGTATCCTCAGTGACATGTGGTGCAGTGACTTGTGGTGTGTCCTCTTGTACAATTGGTCCTAAGGTCGGAACGTCGCCACCTAACTCTTCAAGCACTAGTCTACTCTTGGGCTTATGGTTCATCACATAGTCTTCTTCTAAGAATCTGGCATTCGTGCTAACGATTTCCTTCTGATCCTTAGTGTTGGATCTCGGATGGCTAGAGAGGGGGGGGGGTGAATCTAGTCGGACACAAAGCTTTTGAAACTTTTGAAACTATTCTTCACTTCAGAGTTAGGCAGCGGAAGCAAATGCAGAAACAGAAAACTCAAAACAACAACCCAAAGCACAGGAAAGCAAACCGACGCTAACACCTCGATATACAAGGTTCGGGGATAACTTGCCCCAACTCATTGGCGTGCCCGTAAGGTGGGCGATCCCTTGATCGTCGGCAGATCAAGCCCCTGTGAACAACGGATATCAAGCGCCTCCTTCTCGGTGGAGAAACCTCTCCACAATCGCCACAGTAGATGAATACAAGGTAAGCACACGAGACTAAGGAGGAACCTCTCACAAGATAGTAGCAAGAAAGCTCAAGAGAGAAGCTACACAAGGAGCACAACCACAACAACGAAACCCACAGCCACACTTGCTTGTTTTCTTGTTTGTCCCTTTGTTGTCACCTCCTCTGCTTCTCATCTTCCTCTTAAGCTCCTACTTCATCACCAGGCTCCATCAGCATCCCCTGAGCCAGCCTGAACCCACTGACCTCCCTGAGCACTCAGTCCAGTGAAGCCCTCCTCTCCAGCTGAGTCTCCGTCAGTCACCAGTTGCTCTAGTTGCCGTTGAAACCTGAGAAGGAGAAACAAACAAACCTGTTCCAAGGAAAGCCTCCCATTGACCCTCCTTGAGTGTTTGAATCACCTGCTATCACCTACACACTCCAACAGAGGCTTAGCAAATCGATATCAAATGAAATCAGCAAGTAGCAGAGAATCGACAGTGAAAACAGACGCGATCAGAGCTTCTGACAGCATATTTGAATTAAAGTTCTGCTCCTGATCGGTCACCAGACCGATCAGGAAGGACCCTGATCGGTCACCAGACCGATCCAGAAGTCTTCTGCACACTCCTGATTGGTCCCCAGACCAATCCAGCATCCAGCCTGATCGGTCACCAGACCAATTAGGCTCCAGCCTGATTGGTCACCAGACCAATCAGGCTTCAGCCTGATCGGTCACCAGACCAATCAGGCTGCTTCCAGACCGATCAGGAGTCATCCTATCGGCTATAGTGAGAACCTTGCGACAAATGATCGTTCACTAGACCGATCTGAACAGTATCCCTGATCGGTCACCAGACCGATCAGGAGCAGATCAGTAAGGTCCCCAAAACCTACTGGATGCTCCCTGATCGGTCACCGGACTGATCCGGAGCAGAGCAGCAGGTGAACTATATGCTCCCTGATCGGTCACCAGACCGATCAGCCATCGCTGGATCGGTCACCAGACCAATCCACGAAGGAGCACCGTGCCAACTTCCCTAATCGGTCACCAGACCGATCTAGGCAAGCCCAAATGCACTTTAAGTCACGAGAACAAGCCTCCAACCCTTCTCTGACTCGTGCCATGCCCAGCTTCACTCACTGGGACTTCAACCTAGCCCTCCAAGCTAGGACCTGGCTTCACTCACCAGGGTTTCGATCACCCGACTTCACTCACCGGGACCCGGCTTCACTTCACCGGGATTTTAACCTAGCTTCACTCACTAGGATTTCGGTCACCCGGCTTCACTCACCGGGACCCGGCTTCACTCACCGGGATTTCAACCTAGCTTCACTCACTAGGATTTTCATCACCTGGCTTCACTCACCAGGACCCAGCTTCACTCACCGGATTTCCATCACCTGGCTTCACTCACCGGGCCGGCTTCACTCACCGGGATTTCCATCACCTAGCTTCACTCACCAGGACCCGGCTTCACTCACTAGGATTTCCATCACCTGGATTCACTCACCAGGACCCGGCTTCACTCACCGGGATTTCCATCACCTGGCTTCACTCACCAGGACCCGGCTTCACTCACCGGGATTTCCATCACCTGGCTTCACTCACCAGGACTTGGCTTCACTCACCGGGATTTCCATCACCTAGCCCTCCAAGCTAGGACTTTTCCACACCTAACCCTCCAGATTAGGACTTTGTGCCCAGTCCCCGACTAGGACTTTATCCCAATTCGTTCGACCAAACTTAAATCAAAACTTAAATAGTTGTCAACACCAAAACATCAATCAGGGTCAGACTGCATCAACAATCTCCCTTTTTTTGTTGTTTGACAACCCGATTTAAGTTTAGGCATTAATGATCAATTGAAGGCAATTCAATTATCGTAAGGGAATCAAAAACCTCCCCCTACAATAATCCAAAACTTAATCAACCATTTTCTCCCCCTTTATCAAACATCGAAAAGGGTATAGTTATTAAGTTTAAACATACCTCCCCCTCAAACACGGGTCTCTCCCTAAACCCAAAATAATCAAAGATAAACTTTTGAATTGTATATGAAAACATATACAGAATAATATCATGGTCAAACATATATATGTTTCATATGACAAGTAAGTCAAAGGATGATTTGATAGCATATGAGAGGCATATACCATAAATGTATCATGGCAACAATGTATATGCATCATATGACAACAATTATTGCAGTTCCATCAGACTGATGATCGATACAGAAAAATTTCTGATTTATCTATGAACGATCAATTTTCAGAAAAATTTCTGTAATTCTAAGTCATTCAAGATCGGACTGCATTAACACTTGGACTTCCATGTGAAGACATATACAGAAGTATATCATGGTCAAATACGTATATGCTCATAGGACGAGTAAGGAATGCAACTGTATCTGAAACATAGTCCTGATTGGTCTCCGTGACCAACCAGGTCTGTTGAGTACGTGATACAGAGGTATATCTGATTAATCTGGGGAGCGATCAGATTTCAGAAAAATTTCGAAAACTCTGATACGTTCCTGATCAGACTGCATTAACAATTTGCATCCCATAACAAGAGAGAGGACTCTTATTGATATTCGACATTCCAGAAACATTTCTGGAACATGACATTAAAAACAAGAGTCATGACTCAACAAACCCTTTCTTATGAATTTGAACATTCCAACATAGGTTTATATCAAATCACTATTAAGTACCAGGTTTGTATCATTTGAACAAATTTGTGCTCCCTTAGTACCAGGTTTGTACCAATGGGTGATCAAATATGTTTCAATTGTAAACAGATTGTATCATGTTTGCTTGTAGTATGATCATTAAATTGATACAATTCGACGAGAGGAGATCGGACTGAGGAGTTTTGACCCAATCATGGAACTTACTTATCAATGTTGATCTGATTGGTCACCGGACCGATCAGAGGGATCCCTGATAAGTCGGTGGACCGATCAGGTTCGGCACAGGATGTTTTCTGAGTTCCAGATTTCAGAAACCGATTTCAGCAAATCTGAAATCAGGTTTGTTTCAATTCTTAGCCATTCCCAAACCCCTAATTCAATTGATTTTAATTACTTTGGTTCCAAACATGGGGTCTCTTAACCAAGTGTTATTCCATATCAAGAATTAAGAGTTTCTATGAGGAGAAACAACACATGTTTGTATCAATTTTGATGAATACGTTCTAAGTATGAACTTGAGTCCCAAACACAGGTTTATATCAAAGCATGATCATGTAGGGTTTTTCGGGCCGCGAAAACCGCTTT
>JAGFNQ010006399.1:49291-75314 GCA_024364735.1 Boesenbergia rotunda
GTTCAGTGCCGTTGGTGGCTTTTTGATTTTTTTTTATTTGGATGGATGAAGTCATTTGACCGTTTTTTGATCATTGCTATGATTTAGTGACCGTTATGATCCCTATAAATAGGGAGCGCATTTCATCATTTTCACTCACAACACAACTTCTCTTCTCTCAATCTCTCATTCTCACTCTCTAACTCTCAACTTCTCTCCACGTTCTCATCGACGATAATGGAAGGAGGTCACGGAGCTTCATCATCTCGATCTAGGAGGGGAAAAGAAATTGCATATGAGGATCCCAACCTTCAAATTCAATCCACTGATGATAAGACCGAGGCTCAGCCCAACACCCTCCGATCCCGAAACGCAAGGAAGTACCAATGCGATTACTTCTAAGGTTCGGGATAATCCTCTTTTAAAATCGTCTATTTTCACTAAATATTTTGAGAAGTCACACTTCCGTCGGGAGAAATGCGTGCAAATGCAAGCATTGTAATGCTTCCTACAAATTCCAAGCCGGTGGCGGCTATGGATCATTGAAACGACATGTAGAAACGAAGCACCCGACGGAATATGGGCTTGACCGCTCTCAAACACAATTATCTAGATTTTTCTAGCGGTAGTAGTACTGATTCTGATTTATTTTTATATTCAGATAATAAATTAAGAGAATCATTAGCTAAATTTGTTTCCGTTAGAACATTTTCTTTTAGTTTTGGATCTAAATGCACATTTGAAGATTTTTGTAAAGAATCTCTTAATCCTGCTGCTAAACGTGTACTTAGGACTACACTAACTCGTACAATTAAATGATTAGTAAAACAAGGAAAAAGAATTTAATTGAAGAATTTAGTAAATTAAATAATAAAGTTTCTTTATGTTATGATATTTGGAGTAATCATTGGCAAACTCATTCTTATATAAGTATAACATGTCATTGGATTGATAACTCTTGGATCATTCAAAAAAGATTATTAGCTTATAGAATTTTTGATGAATCACACACTGCTCATAACATTGCACAATTATTACACATAGTTTTAGAAGAATATGGATTGACTCATCAAATATTTTCAATATCCTTAGACAATGCTAGTTCTAATACCGCTTCAATAGATGAATTAAAATTTATTTGTCAACCTGTCATTGGTGGTTTATTTTTTCATATTCGTTGGGTATGTCATATTTTAAATTTATGTGTTCAAGATGGATTAAAACTTTTACAAAATTATATTCAACAATTAGAACCGCAATTTCATACTTATAGTCTCATCCATCTATGATGAAACAATGGGGTAGATTTTGTAAAGCTAATAAAATGTGACCAAAAAAAATTTTCACGTGATGTTCCAACACGTTGGAATTCAACATACCAATTATTACAAGATTCTTTTCAATATAAAGATTTATTATGTTTATTTTTTGCACAAAATAGTAATATTAATATATATTTATTTTCACAACAATGGAATATTTGTAGTAGTATTTGTGAAATCTTAAAAGTTTTTAACGATGCAACTGAACAACTTTCTGGTGTTTATTATCCTACTGCTCATTTAATTTTAGTAAATTTTTGTAGTATAGTATTAATATTAAATGAACATGTAAATGATGAAGCTTTAACTTTATGTATAATAGCTATGAAAACTAAATGGGAAAAATATTTTATTTAATTCCTGAAATTTATTTAATTGCATTTGCTTTAGATCCTAGATTTAAATTAGAAGTTTTACAAGAAATGTTAACTTTATATTATGACGCATTAATTCATATTAAGGATTCTTCCTCTCCGGATCCAGCTAATATTGTATATAATATTAAAAATTATTTATATGATCTTTATAATCAATATTATGTTAAATATGGAACACAAACTAATATTTCTGAAACACAACAACCTACTACTACTAATTTAAAACTTACAAAAGCCCAACTTTTATTAAAAGAACGGACGAAACGTCCACGAGGATCCTCAAGTTCCACACAGGAGCTTGAGAATTATTTTACGACTTCTTTTAATTTTAATGAAGCAGATAGCGAAGACTTCGACATCTTGAAGTGGTGGTCACAGAAGGCTCAAAGCTTTCTCGTTCTCTCCGTGATCGCAAAAGAAATTTTAGCTTCTCCAGTGTCGACTGTTGCTGTGGAGCAGACGTTCAGTGCCGGCGGTAACATATTAGATGAACGACGATCAACTATGTCTCCCGACTCATTGGAAGCTCAAGCATTACTTGATGATTAGACCAAAGCCGAGAAGCGAATCCAAGGAATGCAACTTTCAGAAGACGAAGTCGATGAATTTGATACCGAAGGAACAAATACAACGGGAACGGGAGGAAATGCAAGTGAGTGAGAAAGGGTAAAAATGTAAAAAATGTAAAAGGGTAAAAATATAAAAGAACTACGTGAGCTTTGATTCCCCTATACCCTAAGGGGATACGTAGGCAACTTATATAAGTGCAAGCCCTTTTTTTAATAAAATTTATTTTTTTAAAATTTAATTTTTAATTTTTAATTTTTAATTTTTAATTTTTAATTTTTTAAATATAATAATCTTGAACCGTGGCGAACCGTGAACGGGACCGTGAACCGGCGGTTCCGAACCGTGAACCGTAACCGTCTTGGGCGGTTAAGGTTAAGGGTCGACCTCCCACGAACCGTTGAACCGGCGGTTCCGAACCGTGGTCGGGTCTAGTTATAAGGAGTAGGTTTACTTTTTACAACGGGTACCTTTGTGTCAATGTAGTGAGGTCCGCATTGTCCACATGACATGATCTGGCACTTTGGGCAGTAGATTCTCCATGTCATCATTGGTTCTCTTTTGCACGTATGGCATTTGGAGAGTATTTGTCTTGCTTCTTCATTATATAGGCATTCATGCTGACAGTCATGCTGCTCTTTAGACACCCTTACTAGGCACTGCCATCCTCTTGGCTTTCCGACTCAGTAGGTTCCATCACCTTCCCTGAAGTAATATAGATTTTCATTTATAGATAAGGTATGAATACCTTGCAATAATTCTGTGGTATCTTCTGTTTCTGAGATGCTATAGATTACATCACTCTGTGGTTCACCTTCTTGAACGGACATAATATCAAAATCATCAGGGATGTCGAGTCCTTCAAACATGCGACTCGCTTGATATTCCTCTTCTCATTTGGGTAGTCCCTTGCAAAATGCCCTTCTTCTCCATAGAGAAAGCACTTGCACTTTTTGTTTCTGAGTAAGTGCTTGCGTTTTTCAACCCTTGCATCAGAGTTGTGTGGTTTGCCCTTGTAAGTTGTTGATCGTCGGGCTCCAAACTTCTTCTTTTCTTTGCCATAGTATCCTGGAATTGGGATTTCTTTACAGAAGGATAAGTCTTTTAGTGATCGGCTAAATGTGGCCTTTTTGCATTCTTCTTCCAGGTACTTATACGTAAAGAGGTTCCTGGGATGAACTCCAACTTGACTACCGGAATATTTTGCATCGAATGCCTATTTTACCTTCTTGCCAAGGTCTCCTAGTAATTTGATCCAGAATTTTTATGATAATTCCGGAGTGGTGAATAATCTTCCAGTCTTGGCTGCAATTCTAAGGTACTCATTCATAAACTGAATTATGTTTTTGATATCTGGACAAGATAATCATTCTAGGTCTCTGTATGCTTCATCTTACATGGATGTGGATCCTTGGTATGGATTCTCATGAGTAAAGATCCTTCGTATTTCTGAAATAATGTTTTGCGTACCTTCTTGTCCATCTGAAGCATTAATAATCTCTTGGTATTCATTAGGGTAGCCCATGTGCCATTGAATCCATGTGAGTTTTTCGGTCTCTCCTAAAAGGTTCTCAATAAATTCAGCTTTTTCTTTTCTTGTTGAGAATCCCTGCATTGACACCAGGTTTTTGGTTATACTTTCCCATCTCATAAAGGTGTCATCAAATAACCCAAGTTGCGTTGGAATAATAAATATTGCGCCATTTTGGTGCTGGGCTGATGGGAGGTTCCATTGGCCTGAATAGTCTTTTGACTTGAATTGGGCCTTCTGTGGTGGTGCTTCAAAATCAGGTCTTTGTACTGGAGGTGCCAATGGTGCTGCTGGTGGAAATCCAACAGGTCCCATTGCTGTGTCTTGTGGGGGCATGTATTCTGAGATTGCTGATGATGACACTAGGAGTTCCTCTACTTGCTTTAGCTGGGAATACTCCATCTACCATTCTTCATCAGCAACAATTCCTGCAGCTATAATGTTAGTTTAGGAGAAGTCACAAAAGAGTTTCCCATCACCTTCAGCCGTGAATGGATTTATAAATTCTTCTGATGAATACCCAGTCTTTTGGTTAGATAAATATGTTAGGTAGGATAGGTACTCATCTTCTTCAGTATTTTCGTCCTGGCTTAGGTATGCAATGTATTCTTTTTTCGAAGCCGGACATAGGAAGGGTAGTACACTTTTCAACGTGGGTGTCGTTCCTAATGTACTTGCTCGTTCGTCCATGTATTGCTGATGTTGTTCTGGAGTGTAGAATTCCGGATGTGGTTTAGCTAACTCCGGATGGTAAGTTGGCATGTCTATGGTTGCATACCATACCTTGGCATCATTTTCTTCATCTGTACTGGACGGTGCTGAGCTCGCATCCTCTAGTATGAAGCTTCCTGCAAGTGATTTGGCACGTTGCAGCTCAAGTTGCCTTAATTGTTTCTTCTAGTTGCAATATTGCTTCTTCATTTTTCTGTCTTGTGCTAGATGTTGATCCAAACCCTTGGTCAGCTCTCTCTGTGTTGTCCAGTTCTTCTACTTGTAACACCGCGGGTGTTTCGATCTTTTCCAGGATTAATTGAGCGATAGCTTCATGCTTCTGTAGGTATAAATTTTCATCAGTTGTATTAAATGCTAGAATAAATACTTCACCTCGGTAATCTGGATCAATAACTCCTCCTCCAATAAGAATTCCCATTTGTAGGGAGGCACTTGATCGAGGTGCTATTCGGCCATATGTTCCCTCAGGGACTGATAGGTAACATTTTGTTGATCATTTTAGATGTTAACATCCAAATTTGACCCATATTTTACTTGCTTAATATTGCATTTATCCTAGGTTTTGTGAATGTAGTCTATTTTTGGGTTTTATTGTAAATTTTTCCACATTGGGATATTTTGGAACTTAATTGTAAATCTATGTTTGCAGGCTTTGAAAGGATCACGGACCGAGGTCAAGGATGGTCAGAATCAGGCTTAGATTAAGGCGATCAAGCGCTGGAGAATTGTGAGCCGTCCATTCAGAAGATAAGCATATATGGATCATCCAGAGCAAATCAGATGGATCCCAGATGAGGAAAGGTAGATCTGACCGTCATAATGAGATCTGGAAGTTGAGGGTTAAATCGGAGCTCATCTAGCCGTTAGATCAAGATCAGAGGGGTCTGGACCGTCCGTTTAAGGATCAGCTTGATCTGAGCCATCCGTTGCAAATTTGGAAGATCCGAGCCACTGAGAGACAGATCCTGACCTTTGATCAACATCTGAGAGTTTTGGGTCAGATTGGATAAAGATCAACCGTTGGATGAGCTTTGAACAATCTCAGCTGTCCAAATTAAATGGCATAAGTTTAAATGAAAAATTCCATCCGCAGAACGGTTTGTCGCGTCTTCACCAGTTCTTCGAGTTTTCTTCATTCCGTTCGCAGATTTCTTCATCCGAAGGCGTGGCCAACTCGATTTCGACCTTGGAACAAGATCTGGATCATTGGGAGAAGGTTTCCGTGGAGATTCTAGCTCGGATTTGCACCGGAACAGAGTTGATTGAGGGTTTCATCAATTTCTGTGATCCGATCGATTGGATCAAGATCTCGTGTCGTTTTCTTCCATCGGAGCTTACTGGAAGGTCCTCGGGTATGCTCTGATCATCACCAAATCATCATCACACCTCGACATCGCGAGATCGAAGAGATCGATTGGTTTTCTCCAGTTGAGTGCAGTCTGTGAGCAGAGTTGAAATTGAGATCGTTTTTCCATTGATCTGTGGAGCTGAAGGGGTTCTTGGCTTGCTCATGTGTGACGGCAAGGAGATCTTGAGCTAAGGGATGGATCGAGGCTTAGTTTCTTAATGAATTTATGTTGTTTTAGTTGTAATTTCAGTTCTGCAAACCATTTCGATTCTGTCTTTGTATCAACTGCTATCGTTTCCTTTCCTGAATAGTTCTGCTTTAATTAGGTTTTAATTCTGCAAGTAAATTAGCTAGGGATCTTGTTAAGTGAACAATTTTATTCAATTTTAGTTCATTTCCTGTTTTGTAGCTTGCGTATCAGTTTTGTTAAGCAGTGCGTATCAATTTGCTCTTGCATATTAGTTTTCTCTTTTGGTATCTGAATTTTGTCTTAAGCAGGTGTTAGATCATCTTCTGCATTGTTACATTGTAGCTGGTTTCAATTACAAAGAGTTTAGTAGCAATATCTGCATTTTGTATTAGCTTGTCTTGTGTCGAATTCCATTTCTGCCATTCAGCTTTAATTTCTGCCATTCAGTCATTTCTGCACATTCGGTTATTAGTTGCTGAAGTTCGTTTCAAGTGAAGCTTTAGCTATCTTGAATTCCATCTGAAGTTAGATTTAAGTATTCGATTTCAGTTGTGTGATTGACTCTGCATTTAATTGGTTGTTGCATTTCTGCATATAGATTCTGAAATTCTGCCTTCATCCTTTGCATTAGATTATTTTCTAGATAGGTCAGTTTCTTTGCTAAGTATTAATGTCATAGCTTCTGAATTGTGTACCAAACAAAGCCCAGAAAATTGATTGATATCAGTTTCTGTTTTAGTTGGGTTGTTCTGAAACTCTTCAGCATACCAATTCTGAAGTTTTGTATCAATCTCCATCTCTGCATGTGCATTTCTCTGAAGTTTTCAGCTTGTTTACAAATCTGTTTGCCTTGAGTTGAGTCCTGAAGTTAATCATACCTTTTAATGTGCTCATGTGCTTGGAATTAGTTTGTTTAATATCCAGTTAAATTCTGAATTCCAGTTTCTATTCATGCATTGAGTTTGTTGTTTCCATTTCTGAATTTCTGCCTTTATTGTTCTGAAATCCTGTTTTAATGTCTGCATTCCTTCACTCGTTCATGCATAGCTTTTCACTAATGTCTTGTCTTCCAAGTTGAATTGATCAGTGCCATTCGGAATTTGTCAGATTATAGCTCTGCACCTAGTGTAGGTTTTCAGCACATGAGTTTCTTTTCTTTGTATCAAGTTTGTCTCCATTTCTACACTTTGTATCAGGGGCAACTTAGGCACCGATTGGTGTCAAGTTAAATGCTATTTCTAGTGTGCTATGGTGTTTGAAATCCATTAGTATTGCACTCGGTTATTTTTAAACCTTTTCATCCATGAAGGAATTCGTTTGTTTCTAAATTTTGTAGCTAGCTTCCATTTAGCTTGCTTTAAGTTTGAATTCTGAAGTAAGATGTTCTTGCATTAGTTTAAACCGAAAATGCCAGCACTGTTTTGATTCTCTTTGCTTAGCATCTAGTTTGCATTTTATATCAAAATTGTCCCCTAAGTTTGGCTACTTTGCATTGGTAGAATTAAATTCACAATTGTTTGAATTCATTAGTCAATATTTCCTAGCTTAAACTTGTCTAGTTAATTTTCTGTTCTCTTTAATTGAATTGTCATTTCTAATTGAAGCCAAAACCAATTTCTACTCGAAACCCAAAAATAGTTGATGACACTTCGACTCGAGCTCGAATCAAACAATCTTAACTATCCCTAGGAAAAATACGATCTGTGGCCCTTTACTACATTTTTATTCTTTGTGAGCAAAAAGGGTTTCCAGCTTTACAAATATCTAAATTTGAGACCCACATTCATGACACCTAGTTCGGGTCCATCAAATTTTTGGTGCCGTTGCCGGGGAATCACACTAGTTGAGTTGTTTGATTTTTGCTTGTGTGCTTATTTCATATTTTTCTTGATCCATTTTTGCGCTTACTGCTATATTTTGTGATTTACTTTATCTGTTCCATTTGCCATACACATTTGCTGCGTTTGTCTATTTTATGACCAGGTCAGCAGGAGGTGGTATAGAAGATTTTGACCCAGAGATTGAAAGAACTTTCAGAGCTAGGAGGAACCAGCTTGGTGTTTTAGAGGCTCTTGACATTCTTCCTACTCAGTCTATCTCAGCTTATTCAGTTGATGAGATGGCAGACCACTAGAGGACTATGAAGGAACTCGCAGCACCAGATGATACATTTCAGTATTCTAGTATTGCTTATCCAGAGCTGGTTGGCGATTTTGAGCTTAGATCTGGACTCATCCACTTGCTACCTAAGTTTCAAGGATTATCTGGAGAAGATCCAAATAGACACCTGCATGAGTTTCACGTTGTATGCTCCACCATGAAGCCTCAGGGTATTTCAGAAGAAGATATCAAGCTGAGAGCTTTTCCTTTTTCCCTAACTGGAGCAGCAAAAGATTGGTTCTACTACTTACCTACTGGGCACGTGTCTAGCTGGATTTCTATGAAGAAGGCGTTCCTAGAGAAATATTTCCCAGCATCCAGAACTGCAATCATTAGAAAAAGCATTTGTGGCATTCAGCAAGTGGTGGGGGAGACACTTTATGACTACTGGGAGAGATTTAACAAACTTTGCTCTAGTTGCCCACAGCACCAGATCAGTGAGCAGTTACTCATCTAGTACTTTTATGAGGGCTTATTGCAGATGGATAGGATTATGATTGATGCTGCAGCTGGAGGAGCTTTAGTCAACAAAATGCCAAATCAAGCTAGGGAGCTCATTTGAACATGGCAGAAAATTCTCAGCAGTTTGGAAGTAGAGCATTATCTACTAGAGGAGTTAATGAAGTCCAGGTGGCTTCTAATGAACAAAGGGAGATTAAGAATGCATTGGTAGAGCTCACATCAGCGATAAAGCAAATGAGTCTTAATAATGCAAGTCAAAATTCCAATCTTTCGGTGCCTCCACAATCAAGCCAAGTGATGAGAGTATGTGGCATTTGTTCTAGTCAAGAACATAATTCAGATTGATGCCCCAACCTCCAACAAGATGAGACAATAGCGGCATTGGTTAGGGGACAATTTCAATCTCGGAATAACCCCTATTCGTCTACTTATAACCCCGGTTGGAGGGATCATCCAAATCTGAGGTACGGGAACTTTTTCTACCAACAGAACCCATCACAGCAACAATTTCATCAGCCCCAACAAACTTTCCAGCAAGTTCAGCCACAACAACAACAATCACAGCAACTAAATCAGCAATTCCAGCAAACATTTCAGCAGCCATTTCAAGGGATTCAACAAGGTTTCCAAGGGAATTTGAATTTTCAGCAACAATACAAACCTTTACAGCAACAATTCCAGCAGCCACAGCAAGGATTACAGCCTTGGAACCAAAATTTTCAGCCACAAAATCAAGGATTTCAGCCCACTCAGTTTCAATCTTCACCACAACCATTTCCACTTCAAAATCAGAATTTTCAAGGCTATAATTCTCAGCAAATTCAACCAACATTCCAGCCTACTTATCAGCCATTTCAACAACAATTTCAGCCCTCTTATCAGCCCCAACAATCCCAATTCCAACAATCACAGCAAGGTAATATTTTTGCCGCCATACAAAACCTCGAAAGGCAAATGGGACAATTGGCTAGTGGGATAAATCAAAGTCAAATTCAAGGATCAAGCCAATTACCTTCTCAAGCTATCCCTAACCCAAAGGGAAACGTTAGCGCTATTTATTTGAAGAGTGGGAAAGTTACTTCATCTCCAAAGAGTCCAAGAGCAGATTTTTCTGGAAACAGGGCAGTAACTACAATTTCAGCACCGATGAACCCCGAAACCATTTCAAAATCAGTTGGTTCCACCCCTAGTCCGTGCTCAACTCCTTCATCAAGCAATCCTGTAATTTTGGTGGAAAACGAGGCACAAATCAGCCCTGAAACCGACATCATAGTAGCTACAACAAGTGGGACAGCAGCTCAAAATTCAGCCCCTCCAAATTCGGTTCAAGAGGAAGAAGTGAGGGTGCCCTTGCCCTTTCCACATCCGAAAACTCAAGCCAAAAGACAAGTGGAGGAGGAGAAAGCCAAAGAGTACAATGAACTGGCAAAATTGTTTAGCAAAGTAGAGATTAATGTACCCCTATTGACCATGATTAAACAGATTCCTAAGTATGCAAAATTTCTGAAAGATTTATGTGTTCACAAGAAGAAGCTTAAGGAAAATGAGTTGGTCAGCCTGGGGAAAAATGTTTCATCACTCATCCATGCCATACCTCAAAAGTGTGAAGACCTTGGAGTTTTTACTGTATCGTGTGAGATAGAGAGGACTATTTTTCATGACGCTATGCTAGACTTGGGAGCCTCCATCAATGTAATGCCCAGATCGGTCTTCCAGATGCTTGGCATTGGCCCTCTACAGCCCACTGGAGTTGTAATTCAGTTAGCTGACAGAAGCCAGACCCATCCAGCAGGAGTTATTGAAGATGTTTTAGTAAAAGTTAAGGAGTTGATTTTCCCTGCGGATTTCTACATTCCAGACATGGAAGGAGAGTATCTTGCACATAGATCCCCACTCATCCTTGGGAGGCCTTTTCTGAAGACTGCCAAACAAAATTGATATTTATGCTGGCACACTTTCGATGGAAGTGGGGGACACAGTAGTCCAGTTTAGTATTTTCGATGCCATGAAGGACCCTAGGGGAGATCACTCTATTATGAGCATGGACACCCCAGATGAGACTGTTGAGGCACAGTTAATTGCTGATGATGTTGCATTTGACATAGTAGTGGGAGATTTGATTTCAGAGAAAGCTGAGGATGAATTAGTTGTGAAGGCATTGGAGGAGATGGATGGAAAAGCACATGACAGCCTTGAATTCGAAACTAAAGCTTTACAGGACTCTTCTTATCTTTTATTTTGTGATATTGCTATCGATAGTCCTAATTTTTCTAATAAGGTTGTTGCAGATATTACTGAGGAAGCATGCACGGGAGATGATTCTACAGGTGTAGGGGATTGCACAGAGCCCCAAGGACCACCAACATTGACCGATACATTAGAAAATTCAGAGGACAAGTCAGAAAATGTAGGGACTTGCATGATGGGAGCAAGAACCCAAGGATCACCTATTCTAGTTGAGTGTCCACCAGAACTTGAGCACGATCAGGTAAGTATTTCTCCTTTTCCTTTAGAAAATTTCAGAGAGGTGTCTAGAATTGCATGTGAAACATTTCTTGATACATATTATGCTGAAACTGATTGTGAAAATTTTTTAGAAGAGCCTGAAATTGATGTTGTTTATTTTGATGAATCTCTTGCTATATCTTATGCTGAGGTTAGTGTGAAAAACTGATGGAGGTACCCGTGATTGATTTTATTGGCTGTGAAACATTTCTTGATACATATTATGCTGAATCTGACTGTGAAAAATTTTTAGAAGAGCCTGAAATTGATGTTATTTATTTTGATGAATCTCTTGCTATATCTTATGCTGAGGTTGAGTGTGAAAAACTTATGGAGGTACCCGTGATTGATTTTATTGGCTGTGAAAAATTTCTTGATATACCTTATGTAGAAACTGCTTGTGAAAATTCGATAGAGGTACATAAAGTTGATTTCATTGGTTGCAATGCATTGCTTGATACATCCTTGGTGGGAAATAATTGTGAAAATTCCATTAAAATATCCAAAATAGATTTCATTTGTGGTGATAAGTTTCTTGATATACCTTTGGTGGTTTTTAATTGTGAAAAATTCTTTGAGGTGCCGAAAATTGATTTTATTGGATGTGATGCATTTTTGGATACATTCTATGTAAAAATTGATGGTATTACATTTCTATCTTACCCTACACGCATGAGAAAGGTATTACATGGTTTTGCAGGGTCTCAAAGATTTCTTGAGTGGGTACTCCATCTAAACAGTCTTCAACCTCCTGGAAGGATTTCCAAAAAGCATCAAGAGGGAAGAATGATCTTACTCTAATCCGAAGCACTCTACCTCTTAAATGGCTCTTGTACCTACATCACCTTCGGCCACTGAACATTTTGCTGTAAAGTCTAAGTGTGGGGGAGACATGCACCATGATATAGATCACATGAAGGCAGCTCTCTCAACTACCCATACTCCTCCATTACCATGATGGAGGTTATTTCTTGATAGACTCCGACCACCAGAAATAAAGGGGAGTTTGTTCTTTCTTGTATTTTCTTTCATTGCATGTTTCATTTTTATATTTTCAAGAAGTAGAATTTTCTTTTAAAAGAGTCTTTGCTAATAAATGCTTGAGTAGAGTAGAATGAATAAATAGACATTGTAAATACCATGTTATTTCTTTTGGCAAATTTTCTTAATGAGTAGGAATAAATGTATCCCTCTAGGTTGTTTTCATGTCATTTTAGAGTCTCTTGAAAATTAATTAAATTTGGTTGTTAAAACTTAGGGGTTTGAGCTCATGGATAAAATCTTGGATGCTTGAGTACTACTTGGCTTTAGATTCTTAATTGATGACTTGAGATGAATCATTTGTACCTAGTGAGGATTAGCTTTATTTTTGTAACACATACATGTGATTGTATTCTAGAACTTGCTTAGGTTCTTTCAAAACCAAATTTCAATGATTGGATCACATCTATAGAAGCTAATCAATTTGTTTACCTTTCCATATCAATTCTTGGCAATAATCATGTTATTCTATTTTCCTTTCCAAATCTTCTACTCTTAACCATACTTTTATAGAGACTTGTTTGTTTGGGGATGTTCTTTGATGTTATTTTGCCTGAGACGGACAAAGGATTAAGTGTGGGGGAGTGGCTAGTGTGTTGGAAACATTTTGTATCAAAAAGATTCATTTCATTTCAAGTTGAAGCCAAAAGGTGCCAAGTTGAGTGGAGTTTGGTGTCAAGAATGAGCAAGAAGAAGTGGTTAAGGATGGAACCAATTGGAGCATCTAGATTCTTATTATACTTTGAAGATCCAAGTGGCATGCAATGAGAAAAAAAAATAAAATCTGCAATGAAGAAAAGAAAATGGCATGCAAATGAAGAAGATGTATCAAAATGCTATGGAGCATGTTTCGGCTATTATGCTAGAGGATGAATTGTAGCTGTGTTAACCTGAAACCAATGCAGAAATTCTGTGCCAAGTTGAATTCAGTTGAAGAAGGAAGAAAAACTTTGCCAAAGTGGAAAGCAAATGAGCAAGAAAAAAAATGAAATGAAAAAAAAACACAAAGGAAGCAAAGTATCAAGCCCATTAAGTGGAAGAAGATGTTTTGAAAATCTGAATAATCTGGAAATACTGGAAGTGAGAAACTGCAAGGTGCTGAAAC
This sequence comes from Boesenbergia rotunda, assembly GCA_024364735.1. Lineage (NCBI taxonomy): Eukaryota > Viridiplantae > Streptophyta > Magnoliopsida > Zingiberales > Zingiberaceae > Boesenbergia > Boesenbergia rotunda. The sequence continues at coordinate 62,611 of JAGFNQ010006399.1, forward strand.
AATTGAAGAGCTGCTGTTGAATCTGTATTGAAAAGGAAAAGAAATCAGTTGGAGTGATAAGACTTAAGTTGTGTAGTGCCATGGTCTCAAGTGAAGCAAGTAATTTCTCCACTACTAGTGATGCTAATTGCTGAATAAGAAACCAGGAAATTGTAAGGATGAAGAGCTTGATGGTTCTGGATTATGAAATGAATTACCTTGGAGTTGGAATTTGAAAAAAAAAATGCAATCGAAATTGTGCCAACTTGAAGTGATGTGTATCAAAAGGGAGTTGCAAGAGTTAGTGAAGGTTATATGTGGAGCATCAAATTTTTGTCCCTAAATGTTATTTGATGTCTCAAGCTCTCTGATACAAACTCTAATCTGAATGTGCTCCATTAGAAGATTGGAGAGCAGAAAAAAAAGAACAAAACAGTCTTGAAAAAAAACTGTGAAGCAGAATTCTGAATTTGGTTCCACTTGAATGCTCTAGATCAGGAAAAAGTTTGGAAGCTGAATGGTAAGGAGAGTATGAATAAAAAGAAGCTGCAACTGAAATCAGGAAGCCAGCAGCTGACTAAAAAAATAGAGAAAAAAAAGAAAAGAGATAAAGTGGCACGCAAGTGAAGTGTTAGCACCATGAAGCAAATGAAGTTTCTCTAATCCGAATCAAGTCCTTGCTCCACTACAAGTCTGACTTTGCTAGAGGATTCTTAAAAAAATTCAGAAAAGAAAAGAGAAGGAAGAAAGGTTGGCACGCAAAAGAAAAATTGGCACAAAGGAACTAATGAGGTCTTTTCATCAAATTTTTGAAGGGAAATGCCAAGGCTTCACTCCATTACACTTTTGACTTCATTATGAGGACTGACAAGGGAGCAAAGTGCATTGAAAATATCCTTGGGCATTCAAGTCTTCCACTTTATCAAATTTGCTATTTTTTCTTGGTTTTTACTTCATTTTCACCATTTCACATATTTTCCCCTTGTTTGGATGAACTTTTGTAGATGTAGATCCGAATCATGAATAATGGTGGAGAGTAGATAACAAGCAAGTCTATGGTAATGCGAAAAGCATGTGTGTTTGAGTGAGCTCCATTTTCATCATGAACTTAGAACTCAAGATGAGAGCCATCAAAAATTTCCTTTGAAAGGCTAGTGAGTTAAATTCATTACAATGAATCATGAAAGATGAAAAGGCTAAGTTGTTGATTTAAGGACGAGATACTAATCCATAGAGTTTAGATTTTTGATAATTGACAACCTTAGGTAATTTCTTTTCACTTGATTCTAATTATGCTTAGAAAGAGTCTAAGGGATATATACTTAGTAGTTTTCGCGAGACGCTCAAGCTTAAGTGTGGGGGAGTTGATAGGTATCATTTTGTTGATCATTTTAGATGTTAACATCCAAATTTGACCCATATTTTACTTGCTTAATATTGCATTTATCCTAGGTTTTGTGAATGTAGTCTATTTTTGGGTTTTATTGTAAATTTTGCCACATTGGGATATTTTGGAACTTAATTGTGAATCTATGTTTGCAGGCTTTGAAAGGATCACGAACCGAGGTCAAGGATGGTCAGAATCAGGCTTAGATTAAGGCGATCAAGCGCTGGAGAATTGTGAGCCGTCCATTCAGAAGATAAGCAGATATGGATCATCCAGAGCAAATCAGATGGATCCCAGATGAGGAAAGGTAGATCTGACCGTCATAGTGAGATCTAGAAGTTGAGGGTTAAATCGGAGCTCATCTAGCCATTATATCAAGATCAGAGGGGTCTGGACCGTCCGTTCAAGGATCAGCTTGATCTGAGCCATCCGTTGCAAATTTGGAAGATCCGAGCCACTGAGAGACAGATCCTGACCTTTGATCAACATCTGAGAGTTTTGGGTTAGATTGGATAAAGATCAACCGTTGGATGAGCTTTGAACAATCTCAGTTGTCCAAATTAAATGGCATAAGTTTAAATGGAAAATTCCCTCCGCAGAACGGTTTGTCGCGTCTTCACCAGTTCTTCGAGTTTTCTTCAGTTGTTCTTCATTCCGTTCGCAGATTTCTTCATCCGAAGGCGTGGCCGACTCGATTTCGACCTTAGAACAAGATCTGGATCATTGGGAGAAGGTTTCCGTGGAGATTCTAGCTCGGATTTGCACCGGAACAGAGTTGATTGAGGGTTTCGTCAATTTCTGTGATCCGATCGATTGGATCAAGATCTCGTGTCATTTTCTTCCATCGGAGCTTACTGGAAGGTCCTTGGGTATGCTCTAATCATCACCAAATCATCATCACACCTCGACATCGCGAGATCGAAGAGATCGATTGGTTTTCTCCAGCTGAGTGCAGTCTGTGAGCAGAGTTGAAATTGAGATCGTTTTTCCATTGATCTGTAGAGCTGAAGGGGTTCTTGGCTTGCTCTTGTGTGACGGCAAGGAGATCTTGAGCTAAGGGATGGATCGAGGCTCAGTTTCTTAATGAATTTCTGTTATTTTAGCTGTAATTTCAGTTCTGCAAACCATTTCGATTCTGTCTTTGCATCAACTGGTATCGTTTCCTTTCCTGAATAGTTCTGCTTTAATTAGGTTTTAATTCTGCAAGGAAATTAGCTAGGGATCTTGTTAAGTGAACAATTGTATTCAATTTTAGTTCATTTCCTGTTTTGTAGCTTGCATATCAGTTTTGTTAAGCAATGCGAATCAATTTACTCTTGCATATCAGTTTTCTCTTTTGGTATCTGAATTTTGTCTTAAGTAGGTGTTAGATCTTCTTCTGCATTGTTACATTGTAGCTGGTTTCAATTACAAAGAGTTTAGTAGCAATATCTGCATTTTGTATCAGCTTGTCTTGTGTCGAATTCCATTTCTACCATTCAGCTTTAATTTCTGCCATTCAGTCATTTCTGGACATTCGGTTATTAGTTGCTGAAGTTCGTTTCAAGTGAAGCTTTAGCTATCTTGAATTCCATCTGAGGTTAGATTTAAGTATTCGATTTCAGTTGTGTGATTGACTCTGCATTTAATTGGTTGTTGCATTTCTGCATATAGATTCTGAAATTCTGCCTTCATCCTTTGCATTAGATTATTTTCTGGATAGGTCAGTTTCTTTGCTAAGTATTAATGTCATAGCTTCTGAATTGTGTACCAAACAAAGCCCAGCAAATTGATTGATATCAGTTTGTGTTTTAGTTGGGTTGTTCTGAAACTCTTCAGCATACCAATTCTGAAGTTTTGTATCAATCTCCATCTCTGTATGTGCATTTCTCTGAAGTTTTCAGCTTGTTTGCAAATCTGTTTGCCTTGAGTTGAGTCCTGAAGTTAATCATACCTTTTAATGTGCTCATGTGCTTGGAATTAGTTTGTTTAATATCCAGTTAAATTCTGAATTCCAGTTTCTATTCCTGCATTGAGTTTGTTGTTTCCATTTCTGAATTTCTGCCTTTATTGTTCTGAAATCCTGTTTTAATGTTTGCATTCCTTCACTCGTTCATGCATAGCTTTTCACTAATGTCTTGTCTTCCAAGTTGAATTGATCAGTGCCATTCGGAATTTGTCAGTTTATAGCTCTGCACCTAGAGTAGGTTTTCAACACATGAGTTTCTTTTCTTTGTATCAAGTTTGTCTCCATTTCTACACTTTGTATCAGGGGCAACTTAGGCACCGATTGGTGTCATGTTAAATGCTATTTCTAGTGTGCTATGGTGTTTGAAATCAGTTAGTATTGCACTCGGTTATTTTTAAACCTTTTCATCCATGAAGGAATTCGTTTGTTTCTAAATTTTGTAGCTAGCTTCCATTTAGCTTGCTTTAAGTTTGAATTCTGAAGTAAGATGTTCTTGCATTAGTTTAAACCGAAAATGCCAGCACTGTTTTGATTCTCTTTGCTTAGCATCTAGTTTGCATTTGATATCAAAATTGACCCCCAAGTTTGGCTACTTTGCATTGGTAGAATTAAATTCACAATTGTTTGAATTCATTAGTCAATATTTCCTATCTTAAACTTGTCTAGTTAATTTTCTGTTCTCTTTAATTGAATTGTCATTTCTAATTGAAGCCAAAACCAATTTCTACTCGAAACCCAAAAATAGTTGACGACACTTCGACTCGAGCTCCAATCGAACAATCTTAACTAGCCCTAGGAAAAATATGACCTGTGGCCCCTTTACTACATTTTTATTCTTTGTGAGCAAAAAGAGTTTCCAGTTTTACAAATATCTAAATTTGAGACCCACATTCGTGACACCTAGTTCGGGTCCATCAGGGACCTTGATGGCTATCCCTGTTGATAAGAGAACTCTTTGGAAGGCTGGTATTGCTTGTGCTTGGCTTAAGTATAAATCGTAACCAGCTGCCCCTTGGGTTGTTCGTTTGGGGAGTAGTGCTTGTCCCTGTGCCCTTGGCAAGACCTTTACCAATAGCGATTCCTGCTGAGTGAATACTGCTATTTTGTGGTGAACTTCTTCTTCATCAGTCTGGAATTCTTCATCTTTAGCGTTGTGTTTTAGTCCAGATGTGGATGCAGCTTGGTAATTTTCAAATCATAAAGATATTCTTCCATCCAGAAGATTTCTTGTACTTACTTCTGTAGGCTGAATAGGGATGTTTACGCTAGATTGTCTTATTATCCAATTTTGACCCAAAGTATCTCTGGTGTTGTAGCGCCTTCCTGGTAATGCTCGAACGCCATGGCTTGCTAGGTAATCCACCACATTTTGAACTTCGTAGGCAAAACCCACATTTGGGGTATTTGAAAGCCGGCCTACAAGTCCCCTTGTTATTAATAAATTTGCTTCTCTGTCTTGCCAATTTTCGTATCCTCTTGCCAGGATGGATATTTGAATATTTCTATAAAAATTAGAAATTGTTAGCATAGTATCAAGAATCACATATACTAGTTGTGAGCCATGGGTCAAATCAATTTCCATGGTAGCAAAGATGGCTTGATCACCCTGCCATCTGTTATCTCTGAATACTACTAGAGCTAGAGTCCCTTCTTCCTGGTGATGCAAAATTTGTATTCTTACTTGAATAACTCCCATGTGTAAGAAGCGCATCTCGCTTCTCTGAAGTTGCTAAAAACATTCTGGTTGTATAAAAGTTCTATCCACCTGATTGCTGGTGACCAACACAACCTCTTCTGCTTGATGTACATAAACACGATGATGAGCATCATCGCGCCGTGAATGATATAAGACTTCAGCAGGGACAATTGAAGCTCTTTCCTGCATGGAAAGCCTTAGCTGAGTCTGAGGGTCCATCTGTTATTCAAGCGTGACGTTATAGGGTTCGCCACCCACTATTCTTCTAGCAATCCTTCGGATTGCTCTCTGAGCATTGTACCGTCTTCTTTAATTTTGACGGTAGTCACGGATTTGATCTTCAAACAGGGGCGCCTCCCCTGTTCCTGTTCTCCTTGTAATTGTAGTAACTGAAGGGTTCGAGGTTGTCGTCCTCGTGCTCATTTCTGCAGTTAAGCTTCCTCAAATAATTTTTAAGGATCCTTAAAGACAAGTAGTTTACCAGGCTTTGGTACTGGCTTGTCTGTGATTTTCAGGGCTCTGATCCTTTCGTTTAAATTATCAATAACTGATTCTGGAAGTGAAGTTATTGGAGGAGCCTTTGCCTGTGCCTCAAGCTTTTGAAGTCGTGCTTCAATGTTGTCAAGTTGTTCCTTGATGGCGACTAGGAGCTAGATTTCAGTGTTGTTTTGTTTGGAGACAGCTTTAATTACCGTAATATAGCCTTCAGCTCCTGGTTTGTATAAGCCAACAGCTGGTGCTTCGATATTTTCGGTAGCAGCTAGAGCTTCTTTATATCTTGATGTTGCCTGTGCGTTGATATAGCTCATAGTGCTAAAGATTCCAGCTTTCGAAGGATCACCTTTACTTCCTTTAGTTCTTTCTTTGTTTCCTCTGAAATCTTGAGTGCCTGTTCTTCAATTAGCTTTGGTTGTTCAACAATATTAAGAATGAGGTCCTGTAGTTACCTTAGTGTTAAAGGTTGGTTTTCTACAACCTCTTTCATTAAATTTTTAACAGCTTTGATTATCCTTTGATTTTCCTTCTTCAATTCATCTATTTCTTCCTGAAGTTTCTTAAAATGTTTTAAATGTGCTCGGCAGGATAAACAGACTCGATCGTATACTATAGAAAGGTTGTGAGCAAGTTCTTTGTTGGATGGCCTTGTTTCTACGAGGTCAAGATAGCTGGAATTCTATAGGCTAATTGAATCCAGGCAAGCAAGTCAGGTGGGCCAATTGGAGTATTCAGGTTAATCGGACGGATGGACCAATCGAGTTGAATGTGATGATTGGATGGCCGAACTAATCAAATAAGTCATTTCAGTCAACACAAATCAGGCAATCAGGTCGATAGAGATGAGTTATTTAAACGAAGAGTTGAATTTATATATGCTTTCTGATAATGAATGGATAAATCCATTCGCGGAAGGTGATGGGACTATTACTCTTGTTCTTCCTCTTCCATTAATGATGATTTTCAATCCACAGCCACCAGCTTTGACCTGGAATATTTCCAAGAAGAATATGTGGCTACAATTGATGAACAGGTTGAATTGGACTATCCAGTCCAACGACCTAACGAAAGCTTATTAGCCTCAACATCGGCCATCTCTACTTATAATCCGCCCCAGGATTCCACTATGGGACCTCCTCAGTATGCGCCAGCAACTATTAAAAAGGAAAAACTTAATGTATACAATGATCCAGGATACTACGGCGCGAAGATAGGAAAGATTCAGAGGATGTACTCCAATGAAACCTGGACATTACCCTCTGCACAGCAACAAATAGGTGCTATGCTAGTTCTTCCTGATAATATTGGACTATATCATGATGTCATTTCCAAGTGGGAATCAATTACTACCAATGTGGTGGACTCAAAAATATAGAGTGACAATAGGACTAAAGTACAATATATTGAAAATCTCCTGGGAGAAACAGAAAAGAAGACCTTCATTCAATGGAGGATGATATTCACAGATCAGTATGATAAACTGATCATAATGGCTAATGAAACCCAAAATGTGCTGACACAAATTCGAAGTATAATTACCCTAGAAGATCCAGCTTCAGGATCAACAGTGGAGCAAACCCAAGCTTATTTGGACCTCGAAAAGCTGGTATGCCCTGATACAAAAAGTTTAATTTCCTATATATATGAATACAAGATATTGGCAACAAAGATAGGGCAGATGTTCGTAAATGAGGAACTGTCAAGCAAATGCTACAGAAAGATGCCTCCTCTTATTAGCAGTTATCTTGAAAAGAAATTCAAGGAAATACAATTGGTGTACTACCCAGAATACACCATGCTTATCAGGAGTTGACAGAAATGTGTAAACAAGCTTCTCTTCAAAGGAGCTTAAAAGATCTTCAATTCTGCTCCCAAATTCCTTTACCTTATCACTATCAACAACCAGCAAAGAAGTATGGTTTAAGGAAGGCCAAGTCCTACAAAGGAAAACCCCACAAGTCGGATGTAAGGGTCATAAAGACGAAATACCAAAATGACCGTGCAAAGGTACGTAAATGTAAATGTTTTATATGTGATGAAGAAGGTCATTTTGCATGAGAATGCAGGAATAAAGTGGGTAACAAGGAGCTAAGTGAGCTTGAGCTTCCAGAAGATTACGACATAGTGTCGGTAGATCCTGAAGAAACAGACAGCGATGCAATATGCAGTATTTCAGAAGGAGAACATGATATAGAACACTATTGCAATATGGTAACAAGTTCTTTACCTGAAACCTTATTTGTGCTAATAGGGGAAACTCAAGGATGACAGGTTCAGGTGGACATACCGGAGGAATAATACATATGTGAGCATGAATGACAGTTAAATCAAGAGATAAATTCTCAGTTTATCAAATGTGTTTTCTGTAAAAGAGCTACAAATCAGAGATCAAGAGGCCATTGTTTAAATTGCAAATTAACTACATGCACTTTATGTGCAGGAAGCTATTTGAAGATATCTCTAAAACCGCTATCACCACCAATGGTACAGTATGATGATAGGAATTTGATTTCTGAACTAATCAATTATACTCAGTATTTGATAGCAGAAAATAGGAGATTAAAAGAAAAGCTATCTAGAGTCCTTAAGCGAAATCATGAATCAGAGGATAAATTATCAGAAGAATTAATGGAAGATTTGCAGCAATTATCAATCAAGGATCTTCAGGAAGGAGAAAGGGAAAGAGAAAATGGTATCTAAAATCACAGACGGATAAGCATCTCAAAGAAGTACACTAAATTGTCTCTACAATATTAAAGTGAATTTTGAAATCCCAGATGTACCACATTTCAGTGTCAATGCAATATTGGACACTGGGGCAACTTCCTGCTGCATCGACACCAAATCAATCCCAAGTAAGACCATTGAACAAAATTCGTATACTATATTAATTAATGGTGTCAATTCTCAGCAGGAAGCAAAAATGTAATTAAAGATAGGACAGATGATTATTGAAGAAAATAAATTCAGAATCCCATTTACCTATGCCTTTAGCATGACTCTGGGGAGAGGAATTCAAATGGTACTCGGATGTAATATAATACACAGCATGCAGGGAGGAGTCAGAATTGAAGGTAACACTGTTACTTTTTACAAAAACATCACCACAATTGCCACAAATTAGAGTGTTGCGGCTGCAATTGAAGAACTCAACCTTGAAGAAATGGAATACATCCAGCTCCAAGAAGAAGTATATTTTGCAGGTACAATCTCTAATAAGAGAATTTTAAATCAGCATGGTTCTTTGTTTAAAAGGTTAAAGGAGCAAGGTGTTGGATCGATAGAGTCGATAGAGGGGGGGTGAATATCGATAAAACTTTTCGAATTTATGGAGAGAGTAATTTGCACAGCGGAAATAAACAAACCACGCGAACACAGTATTTTTTACTTGGTTCGGAGCCTAGGTCGACTCCTACTCCAAGGCCCACGATCGTTGATCGTTTACTTTGGGCAATTCTATATGAACGCAAAATCAGTTTACAGAAAGAGATTTACAAGTATAGCACTATAAACTTTTAAAAGAAATTTCTTCTGTTACCGACGTCCGGTTGTAGGTTGACTTTCCGGAGCAGCAGGACGTCGTCGCTCGAGTTGGGCACTTTCTGGAACAAGGCGTGAGCACAGAAGAGTATGGAAGCTTTTTTTATCAAGTTAATCTGAAGCTTGTGTTCGAGGGGTGCTATTTATAGCCCCTAGGGCGCCCTGGACGTCGGGGGCGCCCTGCCACGTGTCAGCAGATCCACGCTTCGCTCGATCAAGCGTTATCCCACCGCAATAGGGATGAGGTTTGACCTCTGGGGCGCCCTGGTCGCAGAGGGTGCCTTGGCTGACTTCTTCCGCGCAGAATTCTCGGCTGTGGATAAAGCTGGCTTCGCAGTCTTGGGCTTGGAGGCGCCCTGGCTGCTGAGGGCGCCTTCGCTGCTGAGGGCGCCTTGCCCAGTAAGCAGCCGAAGCTCTTTTTACTTCGCTTGGTTCTGGTTCACCTTGAGGGCGCCCTGGACACTCAGGGTGCCTTACTCAGCTGCTGCCTCACTCCTTTGAGGCTCTCTGAGTTGCAGACACACGTTCCTTCGGTCCTGCATCCAGGGTTAGTCCAAAACACAATAACACAATTAATTATTTATTTTATACAGCCTTAGCTGTCTTGGTTCTGACTTTGGTCTCCAAAATGGAGTCCTAGGTCGAACCGACGCCTACTGTTCCCTTGACGGGGAACGCGTCCTCACCTACTCCTCTCGGGAGAGTTTACCTGATGCCAACCGTTCCTTTGGTTGGACTTTTGCCTGACGGTCCTTTGTCAGGGCTTGGATGTCGAGCTGTCCTTCGCCCGGTGCCTAGCATTCCTTCGCTGGGGCTTTGATACTGGCAGTCCTTCGCTAGGGCTTGGATACTGGCTGTCCTTCGCCAGTTGCCTTGCAGTCCTTCGCTAGGGCTTTGCCACTGGCAGTCCTTTGCCAGTTCCCTAGCTGTCCTTTGCTAGGGCTTTTCCTGCACACTTGATTAACTTGTTAGAAAACAAGAAAGACTTAACTTTTGACCTATGTTGCCATTATCAAAACACAGGTTTGACTTAGGTGCATTCTGCACCAACAATCTCCCCCTTTTTGATTTATGGCAACCTTAGTTCAAAAGGTTAAGTTTAAGCAAGACATGAAAAAGTTTTAACTTTTGTTCCCTCCCCATGGAAGGAATCTCCCCCTATATTTTTCAAAAATTCGTGGGGTTTAAAAACTTTACTTGTGCTTAAGTTTTAGGTATTTAGAAGTAACTTAAAAATACATAGTACAGTTTTTAATGCATAATTAGAGTACCTAAGAAATTTTAAAGTCTTAAGTTTTAAAGTACTCAAAATGTTAGCTTATGTTTTTTGTAGGATATAACAAGCTTGAAACACTTTAGTACTTAACAATTTGAAAAACTTTAAGCTTTAGAGTAAAAAATAATTTTGACAAGCTTAAGTAAGAATCTTTTGAAAGGCTAGAGTACTTTGCAAAATTTTAAAAGTTTGAAACAAAAATTTTGAAGCTAGAGTACTTAGCAAAATTTGAAAGTTTGAAACAAAAATTTTGAAGCTAGAGTACTTAGCAAAATTTGAAAGTTTTAAGAAAAGAATTTTGAAGCTAGAGTACTTTGCAAAATTTTGAAAGTTTTAAGAACTTAAGTACTTCTTCAAAAAGTTTAAGCTTTTGAATAAAGGATCAGTATATTTTTGAGAACTTAAGTACTTCTTCAAAAAGTTTAAGCTTTTGAATAAAGGATAAGTAAATTTTTGAACCTTTTTGAATAAAGGAAAATTTTAGAAAAAAAATAATTTTTCTCTTTCCTATCTCTATCTCCCCCTTTGTCATATATCAAAACAGATAAATATGTGTCAATAATAAAGAAAAATAAATAATAATTTACTGTACTGAACCAGTTAGATTTACACTAAATCAATCAGTTTTTGTCTGTAGGGACCTGTCTAACCCAATTAGCTACTTACTAACTGTTATATACAGTAGTTTTTGCTAGGGTTAGTCAAGTTAAGTGTTTTTGTTCAAGTTAGATTTTCTAAGCTTGACACTTAACTTGATTGCTGTATAAGTTGTATTTAGTGCCCCAATTACTGCAGATGCACTGACCTAAGCATCTCAACCCTTTCTAGGTTATCAATCATAAGTACTCTAAGGTGCTTGTGAGATGCTGGCTTCTATGTCTATAGGTGCATGCAGTTCTAGGGTTAGGGCCTAGGCTAAGTCCATTTTCGAAAAATCCCTAGTTTTGAAAGGGGGTAGTTTTTAAATAAAACTAAGTCGAAAATGAAAACTGATTTTAAAATTGAGTAAAGCAATTTTTCAAATTCTATTTTTAGAAACAATTTTTAAAAAAATAGAGCAGAAAAAAAATTGAGTTTCTCTATTCTACAAAGCACAATCCTAACTGCCTTCTTAGTGAGCTGAACTCAGACTCAGGTAAGGGCTTTGTGAATATATCGGCTAGGTTGGATTTAGAGTCAATATACTTCAGTACTATTTCACCCCTGGTTGCATGGTCTCTTACAAAATGATGTTTGACTTCTATGTGTTTGGTTCTGGAGTGTTGAATTGGGTTCTTAGTTAAATTAATTGAACTTATATTGTCAATAAATACTTAAGTTTGGGTGTAGTTGAGCTGAAAGTCCTTAAGTGTGTGCATCATCCATAAAAGTTGAGCCACACATTCTCCTAATGCCACATACTCAGCATCAGTTGTGGATAGAGCTACACAGTGTTGTTTTCTGCTGCACCAACTAACTAGACTCTGACCTAACAGTTGGCAGCTTCCACTTGTGCTCTTTCTATCTAACTTACAGCCAGCATAGTCAGAATCTGAGTATCCTGTTAAAGCAAAAGTTGAGGTCCTAGGATACCAAATCCCTACATTTAGGGTGCCCTTTACATATCTTAGTACTTGTTTTAGGGCTGCTAAGTGCGTTTCCTTAGCACAGGTTTGGTATCTAGCACACATCCCTACAGCAAAAAGAATATCAGGTCTGCTGGCTATAAGGTACAATAGGCTACCTATCATACTCCTATAAAGCTTAAGGTCCACTGGTTTACCATCAGGGTCACTATCTATTTTTACATTAGTGGTCATGGGGGTACTTATGCTTTTAGAGTTGTCCATTTTAAATTTCTTTATTAACTCTTTAGCATATTTGAATTGATGAACGTAGTTACCATCCCTAGTTTGTTTAATTTGTAAGCCTAGGAAAAAGTTAAGTTCACCAACCAAGCTCATTTCAAATTTATTTTCCATTATTTTGACAAATTCTTTCAGGAAGTTTATGTTGGTAGATCCAAAGATTATGTCATCTACGTAAATTTGGGCAATGAATATATCTTTTCCTAGGGTTTTAATGAATAGAGTTGAGTTAATTTGGCCTTGTTTGAATTCTTTAGAAGTTAAGTAGGTTGATAAACGTTCATACCAGGCCCTAGGTGCTTGTTTTAATCCATATAATGCTTTAGTTAGTTTGTAAACGTGGTTAGGTTTGTCTAAGTCCTCAAACCCTGGGGGTTGTCCTACATAGACTTCTTTTTTAATGAATCCATTTAAGAAGGCTGACTTTACATCCATTTGATATAACTTAAATCCTTTATGGGATGCAAAGGCTAATAACATTCTAATGGACTCAAGTCTAGCTACTGGGGCATATGTTTCATCATAGTCTAGTCCCT
>JAGFNQ010006399.1:86733-114564 GCA_024364735.1 Boesenbergia rotunda
ATAGCTTTTCTTTCTTTTCTTTCTTATCTGTAAATGCCTTGGCATTTTCTCGAGCACCTTGCGTGCTAAAATCCCTAAGTCTTGACTTTTGGGGATTTCTTAAGGCCTTGGCCTTTTCTTTTCTTATCTTTATCTTCTCTTTTCTTTTCTCATAACTTTCTTAGCCCCTAATCTCACATAGGGTGCTTTAATCAAACTTATACAAGCATATAATGAACTAAGATCACATGCAAAAACTTAAACAAAAAGGAAATATCTCTTTTAAAAACTTTTAAGGAAATTCTTGCGGAAAAACCGCCTCTTACTGCAGGTGAGCAGTACTTACATTGATATCTTGGACTTACAACCAAGATTGACGTCTAGGGCTCGGGAGAAACTTGAGATCTCGGAGAATTCTTCGCGCCTACGCGTTCCTCTCGTCGCGGGGATCCCGAATATAGGAATATCTCTCGGAGGAGAACCTTGGCCGGCCCTCTTGGCCTTGGTGTTGGTGGCGTCGCCCAAGAGAGGAGAAGGGAGGTTCTCGCGCGGCTAGGGTGAGGAAGAGAGAAAACCAAAAATCTAATTTCCTCTCTTAACTTATCTATTTATACTATCTTTATGAAAAGAATCGTAACTACTCTATAAATATATTTCTCTCCATTTTCGTTGTGCTTGATACCCTAGCCTAGCCGGTCGCGCTCGCGCCTGGTCTCCTGCTGGTCGTGGGATCGAACCCCCTGCTGCCCTTAAACGTTTTTCTTTTTTTATATATACTAAACGGACTCGGAAAATTTCATAAAAATATTCTAAAAATCCCTAAAAATATCTAGAATATTTCTAAACCATTTTTAAATAATTCTAAGGACTTTAAGAACTAAAAATGGGAATTTTGGGGCGTTACAATCCCCCATACCTTATGAAAAGTTCGTCCTCGAACTTAGAATAATTCTGGATATCTCTCTCTCATGCTGTCCTCACGTTCCCAAGTAGCCTCTTCATGCTTTTGATTCTGCCAGATGACCTTCACTAGTGGCACTTCTTTGTTTCTTAATCTTTTAACTGCTTTGCCCACTATCTGTGTCGGTCTGCTCTCATAACTAAGATCTTCTTGGATCTGTACTGACTGAGGCTGAATCACTTGGCTAGGGTCGTGAATACACTTCTTTAGCATAGAGACATGAAAGGTACTGTGGATAGCTGACATATCCTCTGGTAGGTCCAGCTCATATGCTACCTTACCAACCCTCTTTATGATCTTGTAGGGTCCTATGTAGCGAGGACTTAGCTTGCCCTTCTTGCCAAATCTCACCACTCCCTTCATGGGAGCGACCTTGAGAAATACTGAATCTCCAACTTGGAATTCAAGTGGCCTACGGCGTGTGTCAGCATAACTTTTCTGTCTACTCTGGGCAGTCTCAATCCTCTGGCGGATCGTCTGGATAGCCTGAGCGGTCTCATCTATAAGCTCATTCTGGCTGCCTAGTCCTGACTCCATCTCTTTCTTCTCACCAGCTTCTTGCCAACATATGAGTGATCTGCATTTCCTGCCATACAATGCCTCATAAGGTGCCATCCTGATGGTGGCCTGATAGCTATTGTTGTAGGCAAACTCAGCTAAGCACAGAAATTTGCACCAACTGCCTTTAAAGTCCAACGCACAAGCTCTGAGCATGTCTTCTAAAATCTGATTTACTCTCTCTGTTTGTCCATCTGTCTGGGGATGGAAAGCTGTGCTGAACTGAAGTCTGGTGCCTAGGGCGTCCTGAACACACCTCCAAAAATGGGAGATGAACCGCCCATCTCTGTTAGAAACGATCGACTTCGGAACTCCGTGAAGCCTGATTACTTCTTTCACGTACAGCTGTGCTAACTGCTCTACCGAATGCGATAACTTGATGGCTAGGAAGTGGGCAGACTTGGTCAATCTATCCACTATCACCCATATTGCATCGTGTCCATGGGTGGTCCTTGGGAGGCCTGTGATAAAATCCATGGATATTTCTTCCCATTTCCACTCTGGAATGGGAAGTGGCTGTAGAACTCCTCCTGGTCTCTGGTGCTCTGCTTTGACTCTCTGGCAGGTCAAGCAGGTACTGATATATCTAGCCACGTCTCGCTTGAGTCCAGACCACCAGAATCTTTTCTTTAAATCTTGATACATCTTGGTAGAACCAGGATGCATAGAGTATGGGGTACTGTGGGCCCTCTTCTAGAATATTCTTCCTTAGTTCCTCACCATTGGGGACGCAAAGGCGGTCTCCAAGATAGAGGATGCCACTATCTGATACTTGAAACTCTGAATTTTTTGCCTCTTGGATCCCCTGCTTGATCTTCTGGATTTCTGGGTCTTGACTTTGCTTTCTTTGTATATCCACAAGCAGGGTTGGCTCTAGAGTCAATGCAGAAAGTTGCCCAATTATTACCTCGACTCCAAAATCCTTTATTTCTTTCTGAAGTGGTAGAGACAGTGATGATAGGGACATTAGTGCTGCGCAGGATTTCCTGCTCAGTGCATCGGCCACTTTATTAGCTTTACCTGGGTGGTAGAGGATTTCACAGTCATAATCTTTGACCAACTCTAGCCACCTGCGCTGCCTCATATTTAGATCCTTCTGAGTGAAGAAGTACTTCAAACTCTGATGGTCTGTGAAGATTCTGCACTGCACTCCATACAGGTAGTGTCTCCAGAGCTTCAGTGCGAAAACCACAGCTGCTAGCTCAAGGTCGTGGGTAGGGTAATTCTTCTCATAGTCCTTGAGCGGTCTGGAGGCGTATGCTATTACCTTACCATCTTGCATGAGGACAGCTCCAAGGCCCATCTTGGATGCATCACTGTAGATGTCGAAGGCCTTGTCACTCTCTGGAACAGTCAAGATGGGAGCACTGGTCAGTCTCTTCTTCAGCTCTAGAAAACTGTGCTCGCATTTATCTGACCATTCAAACTTCTTGTTCTTTCTGGTCAAGGCTGTGAGTGGAGAGGCTATCCTGGAAAAGTCCTCCACAAATTTTCTGTAATATCCTGCCAGGCCTAAGAAGCTTCTGATCTCACTGGCATTCTTGGGTCTACACCAGTTGCTGACTGCTTCTATCTTGGCTGGATCAACTTGAATGCCTTCTTTGGATACAATGTGACCTAGGAAGGTCACCTAATCTAGCCAAAACTCACACTTTGAGAATTTTGCATAGAGCTTCTCCTGCTGAAGGATCTGCAGCACTATCCTCAAGTGTGTAGCATGGTCCTCTGGAGTCTGTGAGTATATGAGAATATCATCAATAAATACAATGACGAATTTATCGAGATACTCCCTGAAGATGTGGTTCATCAGCTCCATGAAGACTGCTGGAGCATTGGTTACTCCAAAAGGCATTACTACAAATTCGTAGTGGTCGTATCTTGTCCTGAAGGCCGTCCTGGGAATGTCACTTTCTTTAACCTTCAGCTGATGATACCCAGAACGCAGATCTATCTTCGAGAACACTGTAGCCCCTTTGAGTTGATCAAATAAATCATCTATTCTAGGAAGGGGGTACTTGTTCTTGATGGTTACCTTGTTCAGAGCTCTGTAGTCTATGCACAGACGCATAGACCCATCCTTCTTCTTGACGAAAAGTACAGGAGCTCCCCAGGGTGAATGACTCGGGCGAATGAAGCCCTTGTCTAGTAGCTCCTGGAGTTGCTCTTGTAATTCCTTCAGTTCTGCTGGTGCCATGCGATAAGGTGCCTTCGAAATTGGGTTGGTTCCTGGGGCCAACTCAATTTCAAACTCAATTTCCCGATTGGGAGGGAGTCCTGGTAACTCTTCAGGAAACACCTCAGGATAGTCACAGACTACCCTCACTTCTTCTCTCTTCAATCCTTCTCCTTGACTTGCATCCACTATATGAGCTAGAAAACCAGAGCACCCCTTCTCTAACATTCTCTGAGCTTGTAAGGTAGATAGGAACCTATTTATCTTTCTCCTTGGGTCTCCAATAAACTCAAATGAAGGTTCTGCTTCTGGGGTGAACTTGACTTTTCTCTTGCGGCAGTCTATAGAAGCATTATACTTGCTCAAGGAGTCCATTCCTAAAATGACATCGTAATCCTTCATCTCAAGGACTACCAAGTCACTGTAGAGCTCTCAGTTGGAAATCTAGATTGATACTGTCCTTAGCCTCTCAGTAGAGGCCATTACTTCCCCTGACGGTAAGGTTGTTAAGAACTTCATCGTTCAACCTTTCTGGTGGCCTTTATACTGTTTAAGTAGCGCTCAGTGATCAAAGCACTACTTATTAGTTCCTCGGAGGTTTGCAGCCTCTTAACACCGCTAGCCCCCCTTTAACGCTATCTCAGGCCTTAACATCTTGAGCATTAGCCTAACTATCTCTTTTTCTGTGCTAACTAGCTCTGGGCACAGATGAGCTAACCGCTTAAACATCTTCACTGCTTCATCCACGGATAGTTCTCCTTGTCTGAACTCCGTGAATTCATCGTAATGCTTGTTGGTTACTTGCATGTGAAAGTATTCTTCGAAGAACTCAGTCTCGAAGTCGGCCCATGTCATCTGGCTGACATTTCTCTTGGCCTTGACTCCCTTCCACTATATTCTAGCATCTCCCGTAAGGCAGAAAGATGCACACTTTATCTTCTCTACCTCATGCCAGTCCAGTAGCCCTACTATTCTTTCCAACGTTTTGAACCATGCTTAAGCATCCCATGGTTTGCTTGTGCCTGGGAAGTTCCCTGGCTTCAGTTTCTTCTACTGAATGAGGTACGCTTCTTGCCTTACCCTCCCGAGCCACCACCTCTAAGAGATTTGGTGGTGGTACTGACTCTGTTATCTCTTGCCCTCTAGGAACTTGCTCCTAGTTTTGGGCCTTTCTAGGGCGTCCTCAAATGTATAACTTAACGCTTAACGGTAATGTTCTCAAACTTGCTTTAGGATACAACAATACCTTAGTCTTGTTTCTCATCTCATTTCTTAGTCCTATAGCTCGTTCTTGGGCTTAGTAAGACCTTGGTCTTACTCAGAACTTTTATCGGACACCTTACATGCCGAAATCCTCCAAACCTTGTGTTTGGGCAAATCAAGACCTTGGTCTTGCTATACTAAGATCACAACATGAAGGACGTCCTCCACTCCTGCTGTGGGTGGTGTAGGGGGCACTAGGTGCTGATTTGCCATCAGTGTGGCGATGGTCTTCTGTTGCTCTGAAATCTGAGCTTGTATGTGAGCAATGACTGCCATCAGGTTTGGCTGTTCTGTGCCAGGCTCATTGTTATCTTGAACTGGAGTTCTGTTCCTTGCATTAGGAGCTCGGCCTCTTCTTGCCATCTTGATAATGCATAAGGGAACAAGAAATCACTACTACCTCTCTAGGTATAAACTTGTCTTCTTACTTAGTAACCTAATATCCATTCAAGGGATTAAACATGATTCCGTGATACTAAGGTATTAAACATGCTTCCTTGTTCTATGCACATGTGAGTAAGTACTTAAGCATTTCTCTATACTGCAATTAAATAAAGGAGCAATAGAAAAACTGAAACTTAAAGCTTTCTTACTTGAAAACGGCAAGGTTGATGCTGATGTGTGTGTGATGCTGGAGAATGGGAACTGCTCTGATACCACCTATAGCGACCCGCCTTCTCCTGCCTTAGACGGATCGTTACTTTTGTCTACTTGTCGACTCTAATGCACGACTAAAAATGCGGAAATCTTTTTTTTTCTTTTTAATCTATTTAAGAATGATATTCTAACTTAAATAGTCATGCATGATACCATGTCACACTTTCTTTCTCAAAAACTCGTAAGAAAATACTTATTGAAACTTGCCTCGC
The DNA here is from genome assembly GCA_024364735.1 of Boesenbergia rotunda. Lineage (NCBI taxonomy): Eukaryota > Viridiplantae > Streptophyta > Magnoliopsida > Zingiberales > Zingiberaceae > Boesenbergia > Boesenbergia rotunda. The sequence continues at coordinate 92,537 of JAGFNQ010006399.1, forward strand.
CCAACTCAGCTTACGGGTATCAGTCGACTGATACTGTACCAGTCGACTGATAAGCCTGAAACCTGTTTTTCAGATTCGAAGCCTTGTTTCAAAACTCCACCAAACCTATACTTTCGAGCCATATAAAATTCATGACACCATTTCTATACTCTATACCAGTTTTCTAAACAATTTAGCCCATCAAAACGAATCCATAAACTTGAAATTAGGACTTTTGCGGAATTTAGCAAGTTATGAAAAATCTACATAGACTTTAAGCTAGAGTTTGTACCAAACTTAACTTCTAACCATTGAAACTCATTACACAAAATTCTGAAACATCCCTAAGGCATTATCAAATGAGAAAGCAACTTTTCTAAACATACTTAAGCAATGAAAACTGGATTCAAAGGGAAAATTAATACTATCTTGGCACATGCATCTATTTCTCTAACAAAGTATCAATATTTCAAACTACTCACACTTCTACTCATCCAATGCAATCATAAGGATATGTATGCTAAATGAAATGTCATGGAATCTTTACTCTAAGAAATTGAGCATGTAGTATTATCCAAGCTTAAATGTTCGCTAAACTCCATAAAGCAAGAACTTGAAATTGAATAAACTAAAACATTGTAGTTCAAATAACTAAATTGTCTCGTCTCAAGGATCTCTCCAAAATCAGCCACCACACACACTTTACTCAGCACCGCCTCATCGCCTTCCTTCAGAATTGCTTGCCTTTACCTTTATCTGCAGTAAGAGGAAATGCAACTAGTAAGCAAAAAGCTTAGTAAGTACTATCTAGCTCACAAAATCTCGAAATGTGCAAACATGCTTCTTGAACAATATGAAAATCATATGAGATACTTATATGCTTGAAAGAAAACTAAGAACATGTATAACTCAAAGCATGCATACTCAAGCATTAATAAATCTCAATTTACTTTTCTTGGCTCAACTTGAAACTTTAGCTATCCTTTAACTTTTTGAAAACTCTTTAAACTTTAGAAACTTTGCTAAAGCATATACTTGAAAATAATAATCACTTGGATCCACTGAAGACGTAAGTACCATCTCATGCGCGTTCCCTAAAAGGTTGGGGTAGCGAGCCACCAATCCTAATAGAGCAGACCTTGGTCTACCAGGGCCAAGACCTTGGAATTGGACACCTGGATTTCTTTAACGACGCCCTTGGACGCCGGGTACTGGCCTTAGAAAATAAAATAGCTTTTCTTTCTTTTCTTTCTTATCTGTAAATGCCTTGGCATTTTCTCGAGCACCTTGCGTGCTAAAATCCCTAAGTCTTGACTTTTGGGGATTTCTTAAGGCCTTGGCCTTTTCTTTTCTTATCTTTATCTTCTCTTTTCTTTTCTCATAACTTTCTTAGCCCCTAATCTCACATAGGGTGCTTTATCAAACTTATACAAGCATATAATGAACTAAGATCACATGCAAAAACTTAAACAAAAAGGAAATATCTCTTTTAAAAACTTTTAAGGGAAATTCTTGCGGAAAAACCGCCTCTTACTGCAAGTGAGCAGTACTTACATTGATATCTTGGACTTACTACCAAGATTGACATCTAGGGCTCGGGAGAAATTTGAGATCTCGGAGAATTCTTCGCGCCTACGCGTTCCTCTCGTCGCGGGGATCCCGAATATAGGAATATCTCTCGGAGGAGAACCTTGGCCGGCCCCCTTGGCCTTGGTGTTGGTTGGCGTCGCCCAAGAGAGGAGAAGGGAGGCTGTCTCGCGCGGCTAGGGTGAGGAAGAGAGAAAACCAAAAATCTAATTTCCTCTCTTAACTTATCTATTTATACTATCTTTATGAAAAGAATCGTAACTACTCTATAAATATATTTCTCTCCAATTTTCATTGTGCTTGATACCCTAGCCTAGCCGGTCGCGCTCGCGCCTGGTCTCCTGCTGGTCGCGGGATCGAACCCCCTGCTGCCCTTAATCGTTTTTCTTTTTTTAAATATACTAAACGGACTCGGAAAATTTCATAAAAATATTCTAAAAATCCCTAAAAATATCTAGAATATTTCTAAACCATTTTTAAATAATTCTAAGGACTTTAAGAACTAAAAATGGGAATTTTGGGGCGTTACAGATGGGGCATCGGATGCCTTCTTCTTTAAGGACTCAAGATAAACCTTGTAGTTTCTTCGCCAGTGACCCTCCTTGCCACAGTGATGGCAAGTGCCTTTTGGGGTCTTTTCAGTCTTCTTGGCCTTTTTCTTCTTTCCCTTATTCTGTTCTTTGGCCTTCCTCTTAGAGCCTTTCTTCGAGGAACCAACTAACAGTACCGTCTTCTGATCCTGCTTCACAGAAGGCTCTACAGTCTTCAGCAGGTTGAGCAACTCAGGAATGGTAGTCTCCAGCTTGTTCATCCGATAGTTCATCACAAATTGTGAATAACTTTTGGGCAAACAATGCAGAATTAAGTCAATACTTAGTTCGTGATCCATTGCAAATCTGAGTGTGCTTAGTCGCTCAATGTATCCCAACATCTTCAACACAAACTGTGAGACAGAAGTGCCTTCCTGCATCTTAGAGGTGAAGAGGAGTCTGGAGACCTCGAACCTTTCGGATCTCGCCTGCTCGTCAAACAGCTCATGAAGATGGAAGATGATGGTATAAGCATCCATATGCTCATGCTGCTTTTGCAGCTCAGGTACCATAGCGACTAGCATGATGCAACTCGCAAGTTCAAAATCGGTCACATGTTTCTGATAGGCCACTAATAGGTCTGGAGTTGCATTTTCGGGAGGACGGTTGGGAAGTTGATCTTCAAGGACATAAGCAAGCTTTTCTGCCTTGAGAACTATCCTCAGGTTTCGAAGCCAGTCCATGAAGTTTGGCCCAGTCAGCTTATTGGTGTCCAAAATGGAACGCAAATTCAGAGAAGACATGATCAAGTGATTATCCTAGAAATACAAATTGAGCTTATCTGAGAAGAATGATAAAGAATGCATCAACATACATTAATTAAATCATATTTATTTTTCGAATTGAATAACCCTTTTCATCAATTCGGGAGATCGTAGGAACATCTCCAAATAGGTTGATATCCAACCATAGATAAGAACAACCATGGCTGTGGCCATCAAGTTATTCTTAGCTATGAAGGTAGGTAATTATACCGATTACATATTACATATATGTAACTATCACTTTATGCTATCAACTAATTGAATGTTTGCATAAATCATTGGGTTGTTAACTCATTAACAAGTATGCAACAATATACATAGCACCCAACTGCACCTCTCTTTACATCGACCTTGGCTGTGGCACAACAAATCGATGCTCCAAGCTTAAGGCTGACCCATTAATCAAGAAATAGTTTTAATATGGTTGGAGCTCATTCAACCGTTTAGTCAGGCTTGGATGTGTCCAACAACCAAAACTAAGGATTGACCTCTGACTCCAACTATATTAATCATAAACTAATTCCATGGTTTGAACATGTTGAGGTTCAAGCCGGGCATGGATGTGTCCATCAACCCAAATGAGAAACAAAACTCCTGTTCTGACCATATTAATGGAAGGTGTTGGCCTTAATATTTTGTAAGGGGTTTTGGGTCTCATCCTTTTCTTTCTAAGCACATTCATGACATATAATTATGTCATGTACTAACGATTTCCTTAATAAAGTATGTATGTGACTTAATTTATCAAGTCTCATTAATTGAATTAGGAACTGGATTTCCTTATTCCAATTTCATACTTTATTCAAGGAATTGTTTTGGGAAACAATTTCCTAAATTGTCATAATCAATTTCGGAAATAATATGTTTAAGACTTTGATTTCTCTAAATCAAATCTTATTAAATTAAGAGACAGATTCCCTTAATTCAACCACATATTATTTTCATAAAAATCTTATTTAATGAAATAAAATCTATAGGAAATAATTTTTCTAATTAATTTTGGAGACAACAATATGTAAGAAATCAAATAAGGAAATTATCGTTTGAGAATCACCTCAAAATTTCCCAAGATTTGATCACATATTTTATTTATGGACTAATTAATTACAACAAATTATTTTCTTTGGGTGGCTCCCCGAGGCTCAGATACCCAAAGAAAAGAAATTTGTCGTAAATCTAATTTGGCCCGCTCCCCGAGGCGTAGCCAAATTAAACTTGACAATTCTTATTCAAAATAAGAAATTAAATTACAACAACTAACTTTAATTTGGGTGGCTCCCCGAGGCACTCCCCAAAGTAAAGAATTTTGTTAATAATTTAAAACTAATTCGAATTTAATTGTCAATTAATGATCCATAAATTTGTCTAGACTTTCTTGAAAGAAAGTGCCCAAAATTGCGAGCTTTCCATAATAGGTTTTCAGAATAATTATAAGTTTCTGGTACAAAGAAAATATACATATTTCTAAAATTGGAAAATTTTTAAAATAGGAAATTTCCAAAATTAGAAAGTTTCCAAAAATGGGAAGTTTTCACAATTATCATAAAATTTCAGAAACTAGGATATTTCAAAAGTTTACGAAATTTCATGAGGATTTCCAAACTTTGAAATTCCTAAATCTAAAATTTATCATAATTGGAAAGTTTCCATAATTGAAAAATTTTCCAAAATTGAGATCATGACAAAGTTTTCCGTAAAACAATTATATGATTATGTCGAACACTAACCGGCTCTGATACCACTGTTGGGACCGGGTACATGTTGACATGGATGCGGGTTCGTAATTTTAAAATTAATTACGTGCAGCGGAAGGTTTAGCATAAATAATTTCATAAATTATTTAACCACACATCTAAGCATGCAACCTTATATTGTGTAGACATGATCATACATTTAAAATTTTGCAGAAAGTAAACTAATTTACTTAATACCTCGCGTAACTCAAAGGAAGGGACGAGATCCAACCGTAAGCGTCCCTTGGAAGCTCCGCCTCTATTCGCGTCCACGCCGAGTTTTCTTCGGGATGACTTCGCAAAGCCACGAGTTTCGTGCCGACAAGAACTACTAGATTCTCCAAAGGCACGACAAGAATACCAAGAGAGAGATGGGAAGACTAACCACCAAACGAAGAACGGAATCAAGATTCCGGGAGGAAGGAAGGAGTTGCGCCCGCTTCTTCTTCTTCTTCGGCAGCTGCTTGGTGGATGAAGCTCACGGCAACAAAAGGGTCCTCCTTTTAGGGCCGGCGGCACTAGAGGAGGGAGTGGGAGAGAAGGAGAGAGAGAGAGGGCTTATTTCTAGATCTCCTAGATTAATTTCCAAGCCTTGCCTTGGTTCCTTTATATAGTAGTCTCTCAATCGCCAAGTCTCCTTTTTATGGAATAAATTTTCATAAGAAATTTATCATATAAATTTTTCTATGAATTATTTCATCATGCCAAGTTTTTATCATAATTTAATTTATAATAAAAACAACCATGTCTCCCTTTTTATTATGGAATAAATTTTCACAAGAAATTTATTATATAAATTTTTCTTATCATGGAAAATTCAATTCATAATTGATTTTATAAAATAAAATAAACTATTCAAAGTTTATTTTAATTTCCATGAAAATAATAAACCAAACTTCGGTTTATAAAATTTTATATATATTATCCATAATTTTATAAAATAAACTATGCTCGATTTATTTTATAATTTGAACCAAACAATTTGGTTCTCCCCTTTTAATGTGGCCGGCCAAACAAAGAGGGTGGGGACCCTCTTTGGCCGGCCAAACCCAAGCCTATACCATACGAATTAAACTCATTTAATTCGTCCAATAAGTCTTCAAAAGACTTAGTCATTTTATGCTTCCGATGCGTCTCTAAAAAATTCAGATTCGACTTATCTCTCTTGATCGAAAAATCCAATTTTCAACTCATTTTAAATCCCTCGGATTACTCGTAGTGCGTGTGACTAAATAGGCTTTCGATTTATGTTGGTCGTCTATAATTAACTAATTATAGAATGATCATGAGTGGCACCTAGTAGTACATCATGATCCCCAATTAATCGAAAGATCAACGGTTGACCTCAGAAATTATTCTGAAACCCTTCAGCAGCTATAATGAATCGTGCCCCATTCCCTTCACCATCTTATACCCACTTGGTTCAGGACACGGTCTATGTGTGTCAGTCCCCACTAGGCTGACTACGTCACACCGAGCCCAAGCAATGTTTTTCTCGTCCTACGGATTCTAGTTACTCTCATGTTTCTGAGAGATTCACACTCTGAACATGTGATGCTCTGGCCAGAGGCTTAGAGTAACAATCCGATGATAGGCCTTGGGTATACATCTCCTCGCAAGGAGTGGTGAATCCTTTGTAGGCTGTTCAAACATCTTCGGGCACTTCGGCTTATACCCAACCATCCTAGGTCCACACCTCCTTAGAGATGTTTCCTTAAGATGTCAAAGTATAAGTCTCTATGACCAAGATGACTTGAACACCGCAAGTCAAAGGAACATCGCACTTAGGCTGCAGTAAGAACTTTATTGACATATCTATATGTAGATTACCATATGAAGTTTTACAACAGTCACTCCAATGAACTAGTTCCCTTAACTAGCAATCATGTTTATCTCCGGACATCCCAATGTCACCAGCCAGTGAGAATCAGCTGATTAGAGAATAACCCATGCTAGTCTCAACAGAATTGATAGTGTCTGTATTTATCAATTCATCGACTAGGGACAATTTCAATACTTCACAATTGCACATGTAGAGATAATCACTAGTTGTGAATTCATCACAAATTCTCTCATGCTGTGAATTGTATTGCGGACATTCAGTAAATGAGTTCAAGATCTCAATCAAATACACAAGCATATATACTCAAATAGTGAATATTCATTTATTAAAATAAATGATTACAATCATAAGGCGATTGCCTTAGGACACTTCTCTCACAATACTAACAACTTCTCTCATATCACTAACACTCCTCCTACTCCCCCTCCCCCTCCTACAATTGTTCCATCGCCTGGTGAGATTGTAAATAATCTTATTTGTCGATCTACACGTCCTCGTAAGTCGACTAAACTAACTAATTTTGTTTATTCTTGTTATTCTAGTTCTTTTGCTTGTTTTGTCACCTCTATTCATTATCTTTCTGAGCCTTTATCCTATAGAGAAGTTGTTGATAACCCACTTTGACAGAATTCTATGGACAAGAAATTAACTGCTCCGCATCATACACATACTTGTGATCTAGTACTCCTATCACCAGGAAAACGCATCATTAGTTCTCGTTGGGTCTATAAGATCACAACTAAATCTGATAGTTTTGTCGAATGATATAAAGCTCGTCTTATTGCTAAAGGATACTCTCAGAAGTATGACATGAATTATAAGGAAACTTTTACCCCTGTTGCTAAAATGATCACCGTTCATATCTTAATTGTTATTGCCTCTGTTTGCCGATGAAAAATATCTCAGATAGATATCAAGAATGCCTTCTTAAATTGTGATCTTCAAGAAGAAGTATATATGATGCCTCCTCCTAGAGTTGCTCGTCAATCTGGTGAAGTTTACAGGCTTTGCAAAGCTCTCTATGGACTCAAACAAGCACCTCGTGCTTGGTTTACGAAGTTCTCCACGGTGATTACCTCTCTTGGTTTTCGCCCTAGTAATCATGACTCGACTTAATTTGCCAAGTGTACACGTGCAGGTCGTATACTTTTATCTTTATATGTGGATGACATGATAATTACTAGCGATGACTTTGATGGAATTGAGTCTTTGAAGTTTGAATTAGGTCGTTGCATTGCTATGAAAGACGTGGGTTTACAACGCTATTTTTTGGGGATCGAGATCATCTCTTCTCCAAAAGGTTATCTCTTGTCTCAGTTAAAATATATAGTTGATCTATTTGAGCGTGTGCGTCTCACTGACAATAGGGTAGTTGATACTCCCCTTGAAACTAATGCTCAATATTCTCTATCAGATGGTTCTCTTTTGCCAAATCCTAGACTCTATCATTCAGTTATGGGATGTTTGGTTTATCTCACTATAACTCGTCCTAATATTGCGTATGTTGTGCATGTGATTAGTAAGTATGTTACTTCACCTACCACAATTCATTGGACTACTGTTATTCTTCGTATTCTTTGGTATCTTCGGGGAACTTAGTTTTAAAGTCTTTTATTCCCTTCTACTTTCTCGTTAGAGTTGTGTACATACTTTAATGTTGATTGGGCAGGTGACTCTATGGATCGTAAGTCCACCACCGGCTTTTGTATTTTTCTTGGAGATTCACTTATCTCTTGGAAGAGTAAAAAGCAAAATGTTATTTCCAGATCTTTCACAGAAGCTGAATATCGTGTCATGGCTACCACCACTTGTGAGATTGTTTGGCAATGTTGGTTACTTGCAAATATGAAAATTTTTCTTCGACAACCTATTATTCTTTATTGTGATAATCAGAGCATCATTCAAATTGCTCGCAATACAATTTGCATGAGAGAACAAAGCATATTGAGATTGATTGTCATTTCACTCGTCATCATCTACAGCTTGGCACTATCACGCTACCTTTTGTTTTTCCTCATTGCAGATGGCTGATATGTTTACCAAGGCTCATTCTGCTTCACGCTTCAGTTTTTTGTTTGACAAACTCTCAATGCTTCTAGCTGTAGTATCGTAACTTTGAGGGGGGTGTTAGATTGTATATATCTTAATTATTTATTTATAACTTTTAGTACATTGTAATCTTTTTCCTTTTCAATTTAGGGTTTAGAGTTTTTTAACCCATCTATATAAAGCTTTGTATCCATTTTTTCTAAAACACTTTTGGATTTATCAATACGACTACTTTACTTTTTCTCAATTTCTACAATTTCTAAATAATGGAATGTGTCTGCCACGTCAGCAAATGAGAGATATAATCTCGAATGTGATGATTACCTTAGAAGTGTGAGGTTTTATGTGATTTCGGAGTTAACAAAAAAAATCAAAATTTATTTTCTAAATTTTTCCCCCAAAATGAGTATTACATAGGTTGAATCAAACAATATTACATTATGCTTTATTCTCTGTAATCTTAGTTATGTGATTACCTTATAATCACATAATTAAAATTATACATGATAACTTAAACCAAATATACCCTAACTATTTTTCTCTATGCTTTGTTTATTTTTTCTATAAAACTCACAAGTATATATTTTTAGTTGAAAAATATGAAACATGTATATAAAATTAGGATGGAGCCTCCCTTCACATCAAATTTTATAAAAGTTTGTTTTAGAGGGTAAGCATATGGTATTTTATCTATATATGGTAGGAATCAATCCTAGGATTTTACCATCTACAAAAAATTCATCATCATATATTTGTTATCTATATTCATATTGAACCTTCCTCTGTATGATATATGACAATTGTAACGGGAGACTGTTAAAGTGGGGATTCTATATTTTTATAAAAGTATGTTTTGCATGATATTTTATGTGATTTTAAAGGACTATAATTACAATATTTTACATTTGAAGTAAAAAATTTATGAATAAAATAGAAATACAGTACGAAATATAAACATTTAATTATTAAAATCATGAAGTAAATAAAGGCGATTTGAGTTATTAATAAAAGCACATGGTTAAATTAAATAAAAAATAATTTGCTGTGAAAATGATACCGCTTGAATAAAATATAAATATTTATTTAAACTAAATAAAGACACACTAAAACTTTTAAATTAATAAAAACTTATATTAAAAAATATATTATTTTAATTGAACTAATTTAAAATTCATGCAACAAATATAAATTATAAAAAACAAATAAATAAATAGCCCGTAAAACTTGTGCTATGTTTCACACGCATCGCCGGGCACAGCCACGAAAATCTCGTTGAAATCTCAAGCAATGGTTACATCATACTCGTGCTCTTCGCCGGTTGGCACCGCGCGTTGATCGTCGGGATGCGCATGTGCCCGGGCCACAGCAGTTGGTGGGGCAGCTGCTCAAATACTCATTCAACCGAACGTCCTCGGTTGTCAACTAACTGTAGGACCAAAAAAAAAAGCAGGTGTTAGATGACTTGATAGTCGAGAGAAAATTTTGATGAGATTGGATTAGTCATTTTACGATTAATTGATGTGGATGAGTGATACTTAGTACAAATTAAAATAATGCACTCCCCAAATAGATATTATGAGATAGAACAGTAATTATCCTTCTAACTAATAAGAAAGTGATTTGAGGACAATATAAAAAGAAAAACGTCGAAAATAAAGAGAAATCCATGGTTCGCTAAATTTTTATCGAAAAAAACTTTATTTAATACAAATGATTATCCCTTAAATAGCTAAAATAGTTACTTAGACGGCGTATTTTACAGGAATTTTTCCTTCAAAATGGGACACGAACCCTGGGACGCTGGGCTTCTAGACTGTCCACCGCGAACGCTTCCCGATTTATCCTGATGACCGGTGGGAAACTTCCGTGGAGCGGAGCCGAGCCGAGCCGGTTATCCCAAATTCAATTTGTCTGCTGTCTCGTTCATCATGTTTTTTTAAATAGTTACTTAGGTAAACTCTAATTCATAATAGGTAGAATTATTAAAAATATCATATATATATATATATATATATATATATATATATATATATATATATATATATATATATTTTAGATGTTAATGTTTAGATTCAAAATTTAGTGATTGCAAGTTCTCCGATGATAAATAGAATCTTTAACACCTTGTTTAGAAAGATGTGGAATTGAATTCCTTCGAGAATTGGAATTAAATTCCATCCTTTGATATACATTTTTAGGAAGGAATTGAATTTCAATTCCTTTCAAAACTCTAAAAAACTTGGGGTCTGATTTATGAAGAGAATTCTCCTAAAAATTTTAAATTACTAAATCGCCCCTCTCAAACAAAACAAATCAGCTCTTTCCTCCTCAGCCTTTTCTTCCTGCTCGCTCCACGCTCTATCGTCGTCGATCTATGGTCAGAAGATCTGCGTCTCTTTTGAACTAATCTTAATCCAAGCAATAATGTGTTTTTTTTTCAATCAGTCAGTTCGTTTTTTTCCTGTTTTTTGCAGTTCGTTTTTATCAATCAGTCAGTTCTAATGGCATTCTCTCACTTGTTGTTGGTTGTAAGAATATTTCTGCTCTTCATCTCATTCATTGCACGAGACTTGTTCTTGCCTAACAGCTTCATCTGATTCGTGAGAGATGTTAACAAGAGAACCATTTCTCACATAAAGCTATAAAATGTTGAGTTGGAACTATTCTAATTGGTGAAGGATAAAATGATAAAAATATAACAATTAAATTCAATTCTGATTGATTCCAAATTAAGGAATTCATTTAAATTTTATTTTTTACTAATTCATTCCAAACATGAGAATTGGAATTCAATTCCGGATAGAATTCAATTCCGGATGGAATTCAATTAAATTCCTTTAGGCTGTGTTTGGTACGGGGTAATGTAATCCACTCTGTAATGTAATCAAGGTTGTAATGTAATGTAATTAAGATTACATTACTATATTTGGTAACGAGTTGTATGTAATCTTTGATAACCATAGGCTGCGTTTGGTGAATGGATAATCCATCATGTAATGTAATCAAAGATTGACTGTCAACGATCGACAACGCCGACCGACGACCATGGTTGACAACGACCGGCGACCGGCACCGGCGGGCGGCGGGCGGCGGGCGGCGGGCGGCGGCAATGGCCGGCCGATGGTCGGCCGTCGACCGACGCTGCCCGGGCGACAACTTTACAAGCTGTAATGTAATCGGATTACATCGGTTTTGTTTTGTAATTCAGATTACAAATCATCAACCTCTTTTATAATCGAGATTACATTATATTACAATTTTAAAGTTATTCCAAACAAAGGAATCCACCCTGTAATATAATCTTGATTACATTACAGGGTGAATTACACCCTACCAAATACAGTCTTATTTAAAAATTTCCAAACATGGTGCATAAGTGAAAAAACAGAGTATGATTTTAAATTCCGATTCAAATATTACAATCTTAAAATTTTAAGAGGCGGTCTTCCGCCTATTGTTCGAACTCAACCAACACGAGTGTGAGGATGACATCTTAACACACCATAACATGCATCTTCATGCCCACTACCGCACTACGTCCTTTTTCAAACCACTTGTGTGCACTGTAGAATAAAATCATCATTATGCTGTTGTTGCACTCGAACTAACATTAATTTAATTAGCCAAAAAAGTGTCAGTATCATATTTGCCTAATTAATAATTATCCTCCGTTAGTTTACGGTTGGCATACCATGACACGGTAATTAAGCTCGAGCCAAAAACGTTTTGATGATGTGAAGCGATGGATGAGATATTTCACATGGCTTGCTGCTGTTGTGTCGTGGTCCTCAACTTCGAGGTGTGTTTTTTTTTCCCTCTCACCAACTTCTGCAGATGACTTTGCTGCCACATGACATGGAGCACCATCAGAGGATTTGGCAAATTACATACACTGATCACATGCTATCTCGCATCAGATGTGACACTAAAGGATAAGGCAATGTGGGGTTGTGAGATTTTCATGTGGTTATAGCAAATCTCCAACTGAAGGTGAAGAGCATTCTTACGAGAAAGATTTTGAATGACTTATTCAGCACCTCTTCTTCTCTGATGAATATTGCTGTCTACTGCTTCCTATTCCTGCAATGGAGGTAGCTGGACTTGAATAACTGCTGCAAGATTTTGTTGCCAAGTCCAGAGATAGTGGGACCTCTTTGATCGCTTAAATCATGGAAAGATAAATCCAAATGCTTCCTGGTCATTGTGATTTATTTTGATTTTATTAAATACCAGCACAGCGGAAAGTGACAGGATTAGACTTTGAGGCGATTTGCCGGTGAACTCTTCAAGTTGCTTGCGGTTTTCAGGTAAAATTATATGATGGATCTCATACTGGGGACTAATGCCATTGTCATACAAAGTCAGTCCTTCCGCGAGTCAAAAGAATCACAGCTCAATAAGCGGAAAGAAGAATTGTTTAATCTGATGAAATCCTAGACTCAAACAAATCAGTTTCTTTTTCTGTTTACCAAAGATTAAACCCTCCTCAGCCTGTCCTCGTCTATATAAACCCTGTGCAACCCCTCATCCTCACTCATCCCGAGCCACTGCCTCTCCTTCAGACTTAATGGCTCTCCTCATTGCCATGTTTTTGCCTGTTCTCCTCGATTTGCTCTCCATCAATGCCCAGCCATCTCCAGGGTACTACCCCAGCTCCTCGCTGAGCCCAATTAGGTTCACTGAAGGTTACACGAATCTCTGGGGGCCTGAGCACCAAACCATTTCCTCAGATCAGTATTCGACCACCATCTGGCTCGACAGCAAATCAGGTCTGTTAGAACAGCTTCTTCAGATAAACTCTGTCTTTCTTTCGATACTTCGATTGAGAAATATCTGTGGTCGATGCAGGAAGTGGGTTCAAGTCGATCAATTCTTACACAAATGGCTACTTTGGGGCTTCCATCAAGCTCCAGAGTGGCTACACTGCCGGCACAAACACAGCATTCTATGTGAGTGAATTGTCTGCTTCCTTCCTTCCTCTGTTTCCCTTGTTTACATTTCTTTTGTTTGACTTGCAGCTCTCTAATAATCAAGCGTACCCTGGATTCCACGACGAGGTGGACATCGAATTCTTGGGGAATATTGAAGGGAGGCCGTACGTTCTGCAGACGAATGTGTACGTGAGAGGCAGTGGTGATGGTCGAATAGTCGGCCGGGAGATGAGGTTCCACCTCTGGTTCGACCCGACCGCCGATTCCACCACTACGCGATTCTATGGAATCCAGACGAGATCATGTGAGTAACAGACTGATCTGAACGTAGATTCATTCCCCTTTAAAATTAGTTCAAGAATTCACTTTTAAACTTCATACACATACAAACATAAAGGCACCCATTCATGATCATGCCTGAAAGAAGTTACATACCAGTAGCCTTCTCCTTAGGAATCTCCACAACAAGTCTTGAGCTTAAGCATCTTGAACTATCACAATTGCAGATTTTTGGTCGACGATGTGCCAATACGAAGATATGCTCGAAAGATCGAGATGACCTTCCCTGATCGACAAATGTGGGTGTATGGCTCCATATGGGATGCATCATCTTGGGCCACTGATAATGGTCGATATAAAACCGACTACAAGTATCAACCTTTCGTGGGGAAGTACACAAATTTCAAAATAGCTCAATCTGTGTCTTCATCGCCGACTGGCAAAGGGCTTAGCTCAGCGCAATATGCAGCGATGCAGTGGGTTCAGAGGAATTACATGGTGTATTATTATTGCCAAGATTATAGCAGAGACCATTCTCTTACACCGGAGTGTTAAAAGTATCGAAATTAATTACTTAAATTGTGGCTAGCTAGTATTTATTTTACTGCTACATGATTACAATCAAGATGAGTCGCCCTTCTACTATAGAATGTGTTTGTAGTTGAGGCGTTTAATACCATGTCATTTTCTTTTATTTAAAATGCAAAAAAAAAAAAGAGTATTCTTGTACTATAATGTATTGTAGTAGAGCCAATTATTGGCAAAATATGAGTTTTCTTGTACTCAAAGTGTGTGCAAGTATGAAAATGTATTAATTATTTTGTTAACTTTGTCTTTATTTTACTTGAGCTTTATAATTAATTGCTTAAGATTGTTTTATTCATTCTATATTGAAAGTTCAGGTAGGTTGATTGATTGACATAATTCTATTATTGTTATGATGGCTAAAATTTTACATCCATTTATAGTAATTATACTTAAATTATCTCTTTTTGGTCCATTAATGTCAGATTAGCACAATGAAACTTTTGAAAATAGATAATATTACACCTTAGCAAATAGCAATGGCTCTCCTATGATCAATATTTATGTGGCAATAAAAATGCAACTTCTCTTTGCTTGAATTCTCCTTCTCTTGGCCGCCTTCTCCTATTTGTTTTCCCTTCTGCTTCTTTTTCTTCTTCTCCTTCATCCTTTTTTTCTCTTCTTCATCTTCATCTTCATCTTCATCTTCTTATTCTTTCTTTCTCTTCACCTTCTTTGTCTTATTCAACCTCCTCCCAGTCTTCCTCAACATCATCTCTAAAATTACCCTATATCTCCTTTCTTTGCTTGAATTATCCACCCACAACTATTATTCCAAATAATCTATTATCATTGTAAGTTATCTCTCTTCGTTCAATCAATTATGATTAGCCCTACAAGACTTTAAAAAATAGATAATGTGGCATCTCGGCAAAGAGACTCCTATATATAGTAATTATTTGTGGTAATATGATTGCAATTTGTATCTTTGCTTAAAATCTCCCTCGTTGCCTTCTTACTCTTTCTCCTCTTCCTCCTCCCTCCTTTTCCTCCTCTTCTTTCTTGCCAAAATTGATGCATCAAAAAGTGGTGAAATTAAAAAGGGCAAAAAAAACAAATGCTCTTAATTCTTTTCCTTCGCTGGAGTAGACTAAATGTTTCATACCAATGACAAATGAAATGGAAGAATATATCGAGTTTGAAGATGCGTGCATTCTTAAATAGCAGTCTACCAAAGTTGGGTCATAAGAATTCAGAAAGAAGCTTCATAAGTTGATAGAATTGCCAAACATGGTCTCTCTTAGGCTCTTTCTACTCCCAGCTGTAAACAAGCTTCCACAGAAAGAAGCAGAGAATCTGCCATAGTTAAAGGAAGAGGAAGAAAGGAAAAAGATGATGTAAAAATAAAAAATCTAGACTATTGTTCTTCTCCTGTTCCACTTTGCGAAACTCTGTTTAAGCTCTTTGGACCTCCATCATCACCCTCATAGCTCCAATCGACCTATGTTCAACCTTGCCGCCATCATTCTCACAGCCTCATCTACCTCCATAAAGCCTTAATTGGCCTCCGTTCATGCTCGTTGTGACCTCCGATCCATTGACAACCTCACGACCCCAATCAACCTCACTGCAACTAATGTATATGGTACAATACTGGCTCTTTTCACAAGCTATCACATATTTCAGAATCATCTGATGGAGATTTTCTAAACATGAGTTCTAAACCTCATGAACTCAATAAAAGAAAATATTCACAAATCGAGTATAATCAAAATTACAGCAGAATGTGAACCTGAATACAATCCATCATCTGTGTCGTCCTCGAAATCCTATGATCCTGCGGAGAAGCAGTGGTCGTGGATCTTCCATAGGGTTTTGAGTGACAGCATTATTCTTCTCACCAATGAAAAGCAGAGAGTTCACAAATTAGTCGATCCCACGGACCACACCTTATATATAGCAATGAACTTGATTCCGTTATTAGCCCATCATTAATAACGAGCACACATATAAACATATATCCAATAATACAATCCATAATCATGATTCGTCGGAACGGACGTGGAATGGCTGGAACATCTAATGTCGTTGGCCGTTATGGGATGACATTCTTGGGAGATATAATGGCAAAAAAAGGGCATGGGACAGAACGAATGGCTTGGAACGGACTTTGGATTTTTACTTTTTTTTTAATCGTGCTGTTTATATTTGAGACAGATTTAACTTGGCTTTGATTTTTTTATATTTTATTTGTATTTAAAGAAAAAGGATAAATGTTATGTGCATCACATCATTGTCTTCTTTTTTTCCAGTATTTTATAAATAATACAATACTACCAATTTATCCTAATAAATATATTGAAATTTGAACATATTCTTTCATCAGTTGAGCTCCTTGGTTATTCTGTCATCAATTCCAACATATTCAACAAACAATCTTGTTTAAGATAAATTTTCAAATTTTTTTTAATTTAATTCACTAAGTTATTAAAAATATTTTATTTTAATGTGGTTCAAAAATAAAATATTAGTTATATATTTTTATCATATAAGCATTATTTTATAACCAAGTTGTTAGTTAAATAAAAATACAATGTAATTTTTGATGTGAAAAATTAGTGCATGCTTATCATTTATTCTTATTGTCTTATTTAATATTTTAGGCACATCCTCAAACTATTAACACATCATTAATTATTGTTTTAGAAAATATATTTTAAAAAATTAAAAGTTAAAATGATTATAATTATACTCGTAATTACTAATAAATTTGAGATCAATTTAATCGACATTACACCTGAGGAGAATATAATGAAAATTTTCTTCCTCCCCGTCTCTTTTCATGGTATTAGTTCTGCGAAGGTATAGTTTTCATTGTATTTTTCTCATTATATTATTATTATATGATTATTATGTATCGATGTATTGATTTTTTATGTCTTCGTATATTTTATTTTTATTACTAAAGTGATTTAGATATTTATTTAAATTAATGTTACTAATTCTCAATTTTTATTTTTTTTACAAATCCATGCCACTGTTCCACGAAATTACCTTAGAACTGGAATGGTAGAGTTCAAAATGGTCATCGTTGTTAAGACACTTATGAGCTAGAGGAGGTTGAATAGTTAGCTTATCTTCTTCAATTTTGATTAGTAACATAGACTTGAAGTAAAGCATGTCAAAATGCTATCGACTTCGATTTATTTGGTTTCCACTTCTTTGATGTGATTAATCAAAGGGTCCAGTTCTGTCTCACAACTTTACTATAAAAATCTTTTTTCCAAAAACTTTTCGGAGACAAAGAAGTCTCGTACACTTATTCTCTCAAGAACACAATAAGTATAACAAAATAAACAAACAAAAATGAAAGTAAGCATTTTACAATGAGATTTTGCTTAACTTGCTATCTTGTTGCTTGGAAATATCTTTTATTGATTCGGAAATACAACAATACTTCACTTCAAAATCCTCAAGAACTGGCATCGAAGAAACTCCACGAAAACTCCTTTTCTATGGTTAGTTTCGGATTGAAAAACACCTCCTAATCAATTAGTCTTACCCTGAGTTGAATGTCATATCAGATTGACCGTTCAAAACCTACAACATGACTCTTTTTCATCTATACAATTGATTAGCGAGTCTTACAAATTGATTGATAGTTTCTAATCAATTGATCGAATCGATTTAAAAGCTTTCTGTTCTTTGTGAAAATACTCCAACAAATTAGCCTGTTGGATATCATGTGAATGGAAAGGGAGATGGTGGGACTTTCTAGTGAGTAGAAAGTGAGGTGGGGAATAAAGAGACTCCCTTGTGAGTGGGGCTTTAGTCCCACATTGGGAGTTTTAAGGTAAAATGGTTGGTTTATATTGTTTCACAAGCATGTTAGTTGTAAACAAATGCTAGGGGAAAGACTCTCTCTCACGCGTGAGTGCGCAGGGGGGTGCAAATCCAGGGCCTCGATTTGTACTAAACCAAGTGAACTCGTGTGCGTGCACGACCTATGCGCGTCGAATGTCCGACCAGTCGGGGCAAAATTTGTCCAAGCAGATGAACCAACGTTTTGCCAAATTATTTTTGCTCAAATGTAACTGATGCATTAACTTTTGATTAATGCAAAATTAGTAACCCCCAGGCGTTCGGATCTGGCCGGTTAATTGGCAGTAATTGACGATTAATTTGTCATTGAATACAGCAGGGGGCTGAGCCTATATAAAGGGGTTGTGTGACCGAGAGCAAAACACACAGACAAACAAACAGAGAAAGAAATTCTCTTCCACTCCACCTCATTCCCGACCTCTTTTGGTAGCGTTCGGGTACATCCTCAGTTCACCGCGAGCAACGAGTGCTCCCTTGTGCCCGTGGTTCGGTTGTTGTATCCTGAGAGACAGACATCCATCTGAGCCTTGAAGCACTGTCGGAGGAGGACAAATCTATTTCAAGGAAACTGCGCTGCGCAGGCCTCAGCAAATTCCTAGTCGATCGGGAGACGCCCGACTACTGCTCGGAAACTCGGGAGCTCAGCTTGGGAGCTTGGGAGATACTGCTCAAGAGCTCGGCTCGGGAGCTCATGAGACACTGCTTGAGTCGGGAGACTTGGTCGGGAGCTCGGGACACCTAGTCCGGAGCTCGGGAATTCAGCTCGGGAGATTGCAGTTTGGGAAAAGCAGCTCGGGCCACTCAACAGATAAGTTGAAATTATTGTTTGTAATTTCAATTTATTGTAAACTCTTCAAAAAAGACTACATTTCCTCCTACACAGCCTACTCGATTACCCCTACTAAATTGATTGTCCTAATCAATTTCAACACCTTTTATGATCTTTGCAAAAGCCTCTAATCATTGGCCTAATCTGTAGGATCGGGTAGAGCAATAGGGGGTGAATAGCGCTCTTAAAACACTTTCTCTTTCAGAAACGAGTACGCAGCGGAACATAATTAAGAATACAAGGCACGGCTAACAAAAGTTTATTTTTATTTGGTTCGGAGTCTTATAATAGCTCCTACTCCAAGGGTCACGGTCCTTGACTGTTTACTTTGATCAATCACTGTAAGTTCGAAAAGCTCTTACAAATGATGGGTAAGTACAATTTGTGTAAGTAAAGAATACTGACAACTGAAGAATAACAATTGAAGCGTCGTTGTTGGAGTAGTGTTACGTTGTCGTTGAGTGACCTTTTGCGCAGCACACAGGAGACTAAAATGTAGTAGCAGTGATAATAAAATTGATTCTTGAGCCTTCAGTCGAACAACCCTTATATAGGGTCTCTCGGGCGCCTGTATAGCCATCCTGGGTGCCTGTATCCCTGTGATTTGACCACTGATCGATCTGTGCTAGGTACAACCTCTATCCACACTCGGGCGTCTATCTGCACTCGAGCACCTGTGTTGCTAACATGGATCCTCTACTCAGCTTGCGCCAGCTCATCCAAGCCTTGGTTGGGTGCCTGAGTCGCTCTCAGGCGCTCGGAGTTCCGGACTCTTGACTCCCATATGGGCACCTGAACTCAGGCAATCATCCCTTTTTGCTAGCTGCAAAACAAGGCTAGTATCATAGACAATAATATAATTAATGCATGTATGTGATAGCCCATGTTGTCCGGTCCTGACTTTTAGGTTTCAACCGAGACTCTAGGTCGGACCGATGCCTATTGTTCCTTCTTTCGGGGAATGCACCCTCACCTACTTATCTTAGGAGAAGATACATGTTGCCAACCTTTGGTTGGACTTTTGCCCGACCTTCGAAGTCTCCGAAACTCACGACGTCCAATTGTCAACCTGTCCGAACTTCTGTCCATCATCCTTGCTCGCCTAAGACTTCTGCCCAATCCTACAGATCAGGACTTTGGTGGTCAACCCTCGGCCAAGTCTTCATGCCCAATCTTCCAAACCAGGTCTTCATGCCCAACCCTCGGTCAGGTCTTCGTGCTCGGTCTTCCTAACCAGGTCTTCGTGCCTAGTCTTCTGAACCAGGTCTTCGTGCCCAGCCCTCGGTTAGGTCTTCATGCCTGGTCTTCAAAACCAGGTCTTCATGTCCAACCCTCAATCAAGTCTTCGTGCTCGGTCTTCCGAACCATGTCTTTGTACCCAACCATCGGTTAGGTCTTCGTTACACAACCCTCAGCTAGGACTTAATGCCCAATCCTGTAAATTAGAACTTAATGCCTAGGTAAACTAGGACTTTCCTACACACTCAAGATAACACGTTAGATCTCAAATAATACTTAACTTTGAACCATTTACAAATATCAAAATAAGGTTCGATCATGTACTTTCGGCACCAACATAATCAATTCCAACCATCCTGTTCTCTCATGAAAAAGCTTTCAATTGATTAGCTTAGCCTCAATTGATTGTCCAAATTGATTTCACAGCCTTCTATTCTCTCGTAAAAAAACTCCTAATCTATTAGTCTAATCGATTGGTTTAGCCTCAATAGATTGCCCCAATCAATTCGACGACCTTTTTTGCTCTTGTGAAAATGCTCTCAATCAATTACGCCAATTGATTGCTTTGGGTCAATCAATTACACTAATTGATTGCTCAAACCTTAACTTTGAACTTGAGTTTAGAGTTTCTTTGTCCAACTCTAAAGTTATCCATGACTTAGTTGGGACTTT
The DNA here is from genome assembly GCA_024364735.1 of Boesenbergia rotunda. Lineage (NCBI taxonomy): Eukaryota > Viridiplantae > Streptophyta > Magnoliopsida > Zingiberales > Zingiberaceae > Boesenbergia > Boesenbergia rotunda. The sequence goes on from JAGFNQ010006399.1 coordinate 113,439, forward strand.
CTATTGCATAGCAACCGATCAATCTTGACCTATCAGGCTTCTTCACCAAGTGTCTAGTCATCTTTTGAATCACTTGGACTTTCCATCTTGTGGCAAGTGTCTAGTCCTCTATGGCCTACTTGGACTTTTCCCTTATCAACTTTTTATTGAACTTTTGATCACCAATTGTCTAGTAAACCTTTAACCCACTTGGACTTTTCCCTTACTTAGCCCCACTAAGACTTTTATTGCTTAGTTCCCAACTAGATCTTCCACTGTCTAGCACCTCTAAGACATCCATTTTATAGTTCTCAACTATGTTTTTAACTGCCTAACCCCGCAAAGACTTTCATTGTCTAGTTCCCAACTAGGTCTTCCACTACCTAACCTCCAGTTAGAACTTTCCATTGCCTAACCTTTAGTTAGGACGTTTCCAATCAAGTATTCGGTCCTTCCTTGACCTACTTGACTTCGCTCTCATACATTATCAAACGTCGAAACACAAGTTTAGACTAACCCGACCTTAGTCAAACTGGTTAACCTTGACTCAAGGATGATTACACCAATAGTCGCAACTGTTCTTACGAACTCTGCCCATAATTAACCTTAATTAGATCTCTATGACCCACTTTGACTTTTCTCTTATCAACTTTTTGTTGAACTTTCGATCGCCAATTGTCTAGTAAACCTTTGACCCACTTGGACATTTCCCTTACTTAGCCCCACTAGGACTTTTATTGTTTAGTTCCCAACTAGGTCTTCCACTATCTAGCCCCTCTAGGACATCCATTGTATGGTTCTCAACTATGTTTTTAACTGCCTAACCCTGCAAGGACTTTCATTGTCTAGTTCCCAACTAAGTCTTCTACTACGTAACCTCCAGTTAGGACTTTCCATTGCCTAACCTTCAATTAGGACGTTTCTAATCAAGTATTCGGTCCTTCCTTGACCTACTTGACTTCGCTCTCATATATTGTCAAACGTTGAAACTCAAGCTTAGACTAACCCAAGCTTAGTCGTCAAACTGGTCAACCTTGACTCAAGGATGATTACACCAATAGTCGCAACTGTTCTTACGAACCCTGCCCATAATTAACCTTAATTAGATCACTTAATGTGTTTGTTCTATAATGGCATAAATTTGTGT
>JAGFNQ010006399.1:114671-218766 GCA_024364735.1 Boesenbergia rotunda
CGGACAGTGGCGGCGGCCTCCGGCCGTTGCCCCGAACAAAACTATAACCTGGAGGGACGGGTGAACCCGTCGAGGATCGGTGCAATTGGGTTTCATGTTGGATTCACGTTGAGTTTTTCATGTTCCCAATCATTTTCCTTACTAAAACTCTAACTTATAAAAGACAAAAAATTATCAAAAAATATTCTAAATATTAAAAAAATCTAAAAATTACTAAAAAAATAATTCACTAAAAAAAATAAAAAAATCCAACGAATACTCTTGCATTAGGTGTTTTATGTGTATGTTATGAATATCAAATTTTTTCTATTGGAGGAAGTACCTGTTTAATGAGAGTTTATATTTGCTCTTTAATGCTCTATATTAATAAACACATGCATGTATTTTAAAAAAAATTTTATTGTATGTACCTAAACTCAAAACAACTTCGCTTATGATGACTCAATCATGGCCGGTTCCAATCCCAGATAAAGGAGGGTCGCGTTAGGTTGCCAGACAATGTTAAACTATGATAAATGCTCAATGAATAAATCCATTGGAGAGAGACAAATAAGATATCATAGCTAAATAAGATGTATTAATGATGAATACAATAGAGTACTAGTAAATGATGAAGAAATAAAAGAGCAGTGGAAGATATATTTTCATTAACTTTTTAATAAAGATTTAGATTACGAACTTAACTTAGGCAATTTAAGTCGCATGAGTACAAAAATTTAAATTTTTATCATAGAATTCAAACTTCAAAAGTAGAATAAGCTTTGAAAGGGATACAAAATGGAAAAGTCATGAGACCAGATGATATCCCAATAGAGGTATGACATTGCTTAGGAAAATAAGTATTGAATGACTTACAAAATTATTTAATATGATATTTAAATCGAAAAAATGTCTAATCAATGGAGGGTAAGTACTCTAGTTCCTTTATAAGAATAAATGAGACATACAAAATTGTGTAAACTATAAGGATACTAAACTAATGAGTCATACCATGAAACTTTGGAAAAATGTAATAGAAAAAAATTAAGGAAAGATACCATGGTAATCTAAAATCAATGTATTCATGCTTGGAAGGTCGACAATGGAGGCTATACATTTTCTCTGACAACTAATTGAAAAGTATCGAAAGCAAAAAATAAGATTTGTACATGGTATTCATTAACATAGAAAAAGTTTATAATATAAAAAATTATATGGAGAATTCTTAAAAAGAGAGGTGTTAGCATATCATATATTGAACTAATTAAGGATACGCATGAGGATGTAACCACCAGAGTGAAGACTTCATGCAGATTAATTGACACATTCCTAATAAGGATACGGTTACATCAGGGATCAACTCTAAGTTTCTATCTTTTTATACTATTCATGGACGAACTCGCTGGACACATTCAAGATATATTATATACCATAGTGCATGTTATATACCATGCTATTTGTAGATGATATTGTTTTGATAGACGAGATACATGAAGGAGTTAATGCTAAACTAGAATCATGACAGGAAATATTCGAAGTGAAAGGCTTTAGGCTTAGTAGAGTAAATACATAATATATGAAATTTAAGTTTAGCAATATTAAACGTAATGAGATAATTGTTAAGATAGGAGATGAGGAGTTGTCTAGAACTGGGAGCTTTAAGTATTTAAGATTATTTTTGCAAAATAATGAAGGGATTGAGAGAGATATCTTACATAAAATACAAACGGAATGGTTGAAATGGAGGTTAGTGTCGAGTATTTTATATGGTCATAAAGGTGTATTATATTATAATAAAGTACCTCTAAAACTAAAGAAATTTTTTACAAAATGACAGTTAGACTTGTTATATTATATAACGGTGAATGCTGGGCTATGAGTCGGGCACATAAGCAGAAGATGAAAATTGCAGAGACGAGAACGTTAGGATGGATGTGTGGACATACAAAGATATACATAATAATAAATGAAAGCTTTAGAGAGAAAGTCTGAGTTGCATCTATATAGGAAAAATTTTGAAAGACGTATTTAAGATGATGTAGACATGTATTTAGACGACTAATAAATGTCTCAGTTAGGCAATATGAAACTATGACAAATAGACACATCAAAAGAGAGAGATGAAGACCAAAATAGACTTGGTTAGCAACAATAAAATAAGATAAAATTTATTTAAATATAGATGATGATATAATAGGGCACGGAGCTCAATGATATAGAAAGATCTATATAACCAACCCCACTTAGTAGGATAACACTTAGTTATTGTCGTTGTACTTAAGTTCAGAACATTCATGCTTATTTTATTTTGATATTCTGAAATAAAGTTATCATAATTTACTATTGCCTTTTAATATATGATGTTTGTAAATATTATATTGAATTCCTTTTGAATCATAATTTACTATAGTTTAGCATTAAGTGTTTGTAAAAATGATCTAGATTATTTTGGGTCATTAGGAAGACTAGTTAGAAATTGGCATGTATAAATCATATTTCATATAATTTTCATGCTACACATTTATATTGTCACATCTTGATCTAAGTCATTAATGTCATTGTTATAGTCATTACTTGTGGGGTTTGTTATGGTTATAGTAACTATGTTATCTTTAGTTTTATACCAATGAAATTAATGGATCAGAATTATTTTACAGGGGTTTTCTTTACATAGTGTAAAAAGATAGAGACTTAGAGTTGATCTTTGATGTAACCGTATCCTTATTGGAAATGCTTCATTAATCTGCCTGAAGTCTTCACTCTGGTCGTTACATCCTCATACGTATCTTTAATTAGTTCAATATATGATATGCTAACACCTCTCTTTTTAAGAATTCTCCATATAATTTTTCCTCGAACCATATTATAAACTTTTTCTAAGTCAATGAATACCATGTGGAAATCTTATTTTTGCTCCCGATACTTTTTAATTAGTTGTCTGAGAAAATGTATAGCCTCTATTGTCGACCTTCCAGGCATTAATACATTGATTTTTGATCACCGTGGTATCTTTCCTTAATTTTTTTCTATTACACTTTCTTGAAGTTGTTGGGTCAATCTGTGGTCCGGAGGGACCATGTGTTTTGATGTTTGGGCAAAGGGTTTAAGTTAGATTTATCCTTGTGTTTTGATATGTGTATTGGAGTATGCAGATCTTGTAGGATACACATGGACTTAGCTAGACGGCTTCGGGTACGGTGAAGGGTGGCATGGAAGCAAGCTGTGGGCTTGTGTGCACCCGAGGGACCATGGATAGCAGGGACGATGAGCCGAGGGACGCAGACTTCGAGGCGTACGTGAAGGATGACATGGAGGCAAGCTAGAGGCTTGTGTGCGCATTTGAGGGACGAGGGCCAAAGACGAAGAGGGTGCGAAGGCAACAAATCGAGGCTGCTGGTGAAGAATCAGCTGAGTTGTGAGGGGTCGAGTGCTGAGGGAATGTACTCAGGAAATCCTAGGGGTCAAGTGCTGAGAGAATTGTACTCGGGAAGAAAACCTAGGTAGGGCAGTTGACTGGGCCTCAGGCAATTGACTGATAAAAGGGGCAGAAAAATCAGTCGACTGCTATGGGGGCAGTCGACTGGTAGCAGCCACAATTCGAATGTTGGGGCTTGCAATGGTCGAGTTTGAGTGGGGGCAGTCGACTGGTGGCGGCCAAAACAGTTGTGAGCTCTATTTAAAAGGGCTTCGTTTTGGCTGAGACTCTTGACAAATTTGGCTTTGGTTAAAGGTCATATAGTAGTCTAAGAGCTCAGAGGTGTGTTCAAGGTTGTGGTGAGGTTTCTCCACCCACAAGGAGCTACACGAGCTAGCCGGAGGGCATCCGGGGAGTGATTCACCGAAGGATCAAGGGATCGTCCACCTTACGGACAGCTGTGGAGTAGGAGCGTTATCTCCGAACCACGTAAAGGTTGGTGTTAGCGTTTGTTTTTAGTTTGTTCATTTGTTTTTGGTTGCGAACGCTAACATCGTAAGAAGAAGAATCGGGAAAAAGCTATTCACCCCCCTCTAGCTTGACGAACATGATCTAACAGAAGTTTCATGGTATGACTCATTAATTTAGTATCCTTATAGTTTACACAATTTTATATGTCTCATTTATTCTTATAAAAGAACTAGAATACTTACCCTCCATTAATTAGATATTTTTTTGATTTAAATATTATATTAAATAATTTGGTAAGTCATTCAATACTTGTTTCCCTATGTACTTCCATACCTCTATTGGGATATCATCTGGTCTCATGACTTTTTCATTTTGTATCCCTTTCAAAGTTTGTTCTACTTTTGAAGTTTGAATTCTATGATAAAAATTTAAAGTTTTGTACTCATTTGACTTACTTAAATTGCCTAAGTTAAGTTCGTCATCTAAACCTTTATTAAAAAGTTAATGAAAATATATCTTCCACTGCTCTTTTATTTCTTTATCATTTACTAGTAGTCTATTACATTCATCATTAATACATCTTATTTGGCTATAATCTCTTATTTTTTTCTCTCCAATGGATTTATTAATTGAGCATTTGTCACAGTTTAACATTGTCTGACAACCTAACGCAACCCTCCTTTATTTGGGATTGGGACCGACCATGATTGGATCGTCACAAGCGAAGTTGTTTTGAGTTTAGGTACATACAATAAATTTTTTTAAAAATACATGCATGTGTTTATTAATATAGAGCATTAAAGAGCAAATATAGACTCTCATTAAACAGGTACTTCCTCCAATAGAAAAAATTTAATATCTATAGCATGCACATAAAACACCTAATGCAAGAGTATTCGTTGGATTTTTTTTAGTAAATTATTTTTTAAAGTAATTTTTAGATTTTTTAATATTTAGAATATTTTTGGTAATTTTTTTGTCTTTTATAAGTTAGAGTTTGAGGTCTATATATCTATTTAGTTGATATTAGGGATTATCTTTGTTATTGGATAAAACTTTTTTTCAATAAAACCCAGAGATGGTGATTTCTCTTCATTTATCGATTTCTCGTGCCTTATTTTTCTTTATAATTCTTCTAAGGAAACGAACTCATAGAATAATTGCTATTCTGTCCGACGTCAACACCTTAGGCAATAAGGCCTTAATGAGTAGATTTGCTAAGATGATAACTATGTTAATATGCTCAATAATAAGTTGATCACTCTGAATAATTTTTTTTTAATTGCTAGAAACTTAATATCGATATGATTTAGCTTCGATGAATTATGATTGTTCTCGGCTTAAAGTTTTGTGACTTTATTATCACAGTTGATATAATCAATTATCTGTTAATGTCATTAACAATCTAGAATGTTATGATGAAGTTTTGTAATCAAAACTCATGATTGGATGCTTCATATCAATCTATCAACTTTGCTTCCATATATAATAAAAGTGGCTATTAGCGTTTATTTAATGTTTTTCCACGATATAATCCTTTTTCCAAGCTTATAGATATAGTCTGAAGTTGTTAAAATATGAAACTTTTGGAGGGCTAAAGTATTAAAAACCAAAAATTAAGAACTTGATTTTGAATAGCCCGATTTGAAGGGCCTTTTTATAAATATGCCTAAACTTATAATTTCCCTTCTTTTCATTTTCGCCGACGGTTTTCGCCGACAGCCCCACACGATCCCTCTCTTCTCCCTTGCATCGTTGATGCACAACCCTTTGCTCCGCACGCGGCATACTCTCCACCCGATCGAAGCCACCACATAGCAAGCCAACCGGTTCCTTCTTCCTTTCTTCCTCTTCACCGCAGTGCACTGGGCCGTGGAGGAAGATCTTCCGCTGACCACCATCGTCGGTGATTTTGGAAGCGGCTAGATCTGAGTGCCAACGCTCATTGATTTGGTAGGTTCTTGATTCCTTTGCCTTTCCCTGTTTCCTTTGGAGTCTTTTTCCATTCACCTTGGTAACCTCAAGTTGCGAACTGGTCTAGGAGCGCAGTCACGCGGATATTCTACCCTACGCGATCGGGGTAGGTTTGGAGGAGAGGAGGAGGTTTACCAGAGGGAAGGGTTGCTTGGGAGGCCTTATGGTTACTGGTTTCTTTCGAAAGATCCGGAGCAAGGGGCATCGCTCGGTTAGTATTTATCTCAAATGGAATTCTTGATGATTCGGATTTGGTATTGGTTAGATCAGTAAGCATAAAATAGTTTTCTGATTTGATTACTGATCTTGATAGTAGATGCATTGGTTATTTTTAGTAAAATTGGCAAAGATGAATTGATGGTACTTGCTATTAGATCAGTGAAGAAAAAGCTAGATTTCTGATTTGGTTTGTTGATTCGAATAGCAATCATGGGTGGGAATTTTGTGAGTTTGATCAATAGATGATGAAGGATTTGTTTGTTTCTAATTATAGTCGATAGAGTTTAGATTTGTTTATTTTGGCTATGGGCTTTGGGGTTGATTCAAGACAGTAGGTTTTGAATTAATGTTTGATAGAAATTGGGTTTTGAATGATTGTTGTCATGTGTAAGTGTGTTTAGCTCAAATTTTTGGGAAACCCTATATAGGTTGTCTTGAGCTAACAAGTTAGGTAAGGGTAGGCTGTTTGTATGGATCGACAGCAGAATTGAGGTGGTATTTATTCACTTCAATATGGGGGCTTAGTGGTTGGTTTGGTTTATGAATTGTAATGGGCAAGTTGCCATGGGGTTTTATCTGGAACAGAGTGTTACCAGGTTAGCATTTAGATGTGTACATCATTGGATGATTAGGTTATTTGGCTATGCTATTTTGGTTTAGGGGTGTATAGCCGCTGGTCGGAATGGTTGTCTTGTTATATTTTTGTAATCCTATGTTTTGTGCCGTCTGATACTTAATTGTGATTAGGTGTTGGTTGGGCATTTTGGTTAGATTTAGACTTGGATTAAGTAAGGATTAATTAAATGAACGTGATAATTAGGGTTACTCTTTTGCGATTACTCGTTAATTTAGTTATTTTAATTAATTTTATAAATAGCTAAAATATGTCCTTCGATACAGGACATTGATTACCTTTGGACACCTGGACGGGAGGTTCTCTCCGACATGTTCTACATATAAGGCGAATACTTCTTACTTGATTTTATAGCTCCGTTTACCTTTAAATCGATGGAATTTTATTATTTGAGTAGGATTATTTATCTTAAATATATTCTGCTTGTTTTTTTGTTTGATACTTGTTTTTGCTTGACGTTTGAGTAAAACTCTAAATTTTCAATTATACAGTCTCAACTCGTGATTTTCAATTTAAAGAGTATCACTAGTATGCGTGTACTTTAGAAATATCATGTAACATATCTAGGGTTTGGTTGACATTAGATATACCCTATTTAATAGATTAGTTGCATGTTTATTTATTATGGTTCTGATTTGGATGCATGTGTTTCTTATTGATTCTATAATGGTTGACCTGGTTGTGTTTATACACTTTAGTATCATTCACCATGTTATATTTATTGCATGCTGGCGGTTATCGACTTCCTTATGGTTAAGCTTACCATCAGTTATATAGAGGTCTACTCACTCAACCACTCGGGGTAATGGTAGTTCTCAGAGTGCGAGTGGTCGTCCTATCATACTACGTTCAACCACTCATGGGTAGTGGTAGTTATTAGAGTAGTAGCCGACGGTGACACCCCCTCTGTTATTTATGAGGGATAGGTAGAGTGGTTTGCTCCCCCATTGGGTACTAGAGTGGTTGTGCTCCTCTTCTTGCAGTCAGAGGTTATTCCTTTTTTTTCTTGGGTATTATAGTGGTTGTGCTCCCCTAAAATCTTTGATATAGAGTGGTTGTGCTCCTCCTTTTCTTGGGATTCAGGATTGAGATTGTTCTCCCAGCATCCTGTCCACTCGGCCACTCATAGGAGATGGATGTAAAAGTGCGTACAGTTGTCACAACTCTTGTCCAATCGGCCACGCAAATATGTGTGATGGTTGTAGATTGGTGTGTATGGGTGACACATCATTACATCATTTGCATACGATACATCTTGTATTTATTTGAGCTATGATTGTTACATATGATTAATATACATATATGGTTATTGATTTGTATTTATTATTTGATCTGTATCTGCCTAGCAGTATGAGCAGATTGTTGATATATCATGGGGATTTCTGATCATAGCCGCTCAAGTTATATGGTTTGCTAGGTATGTTTATGCATTTATTTATACTCTTATTCCGGTGACTTTATACCTTATTTCTATCTACTTGATTTACCTTATTTACACTATGTATTTATCTGTTCACTATATCCACAGAGTTCGAGCTCGAACTCACCACTCCTTGCCACTATTTTTGTTTCAGGTAATTGAAAGTTGTGTTTCATGCCGCCAGGAGAGGATCCAACTACCAGGTCTCTAGTGTCGCACCTTCTTTTTAATTCTTTTTACTTATTTCGTGAATTTGTGGTTATTTATGTATCTGTTGGATTTGTCGATTTAGTTGTTCTTATTTTACGGAGTTTATTAGTCATATTGTTTAACTGCGTGGTTGCTTATTTTATTTCTCATTCTTATGATTGAGGAATTACCAGCCGAGTGCGACTGTGCTATTATATATTTTTGAGATGGGTGTTGACAAGATTCAAACTATCTGCCATATAGGGGATATATTGTTCAATTTTCGAGCAAGCATAGACCCAGAGGGCGTGACATAAGTTGGAGCCTAAATATTCACCAAATTTGGAGTTTAAATATTCAATCATCTCTAGATAATCAGATATTCGATTTGTTAGTATAAAATCCTTAGTTCTCTTCAAATATCACATTACTCTCTTCACAAATTTTCAGTGCACCGGTCCTAAATTACTTAAATATTTACCCAATATCTCTACTATGTAATTTATATTCGAACGTGTACTGTGCATATATAAAACTCTCTATAACTAACACACAAGGGATGTAATTACTCCTGGTTGGTTTTGATGTGATCAATCGATTTAAGTTATGTCCTGGTGTGTTTAATCCTTCTGCTAAGTGTGCAGGAGCTTAGGTACGGAGGAAGTCGAGCGTAAGACGTAGTGGACGTGAATGATTGTGCGGGGAAGTAAGCTGACGGGCTCGGTACAATCTGAGGGATGCGGAAGCTACGGAAGAGTACACCGGTGGGTGAGAAAGATGTACGCGACGCCCGAGGGACGGGAAGCCGGGAGAAAGCACGCTCGAGAGGCGAAAGGTCGGAGTCAGGTTCGAGTGAGCTTAACTCTGGTTGGTCAGAAATCACCCAGAAGACGAAGAATCAAAAGGCTGGTTAGTTTGACCAAGTAAAACCAGGCGCCCGATAAAAGGGAGATTTATTTGTTGCTAAGAGGACTCAACCCCGAAACCTCAAGTAACACAAGTCTCCATGCTTATCATTTGGGATGGCGGGCGAAGTCAATAAGTTGCTGCCGATGTTACCACTTGGAGATTACAACAGCGAAGTCTCAAGCAGAATATAAAGTTTTAATTAAACTTTATATCTTAAAGGATAATACCATATCCTTCAATCAGATCTAATAGATGCAGTTTTATCCCATCCAAGATAAACCGTCCAGATCATATCCATGGATCAACGGCCAAGAGAAAATTCATCAACATAGCTTTAGATATAGAAATTAATTCACTTGCAAAAGCTCTTAATTCTAGTGCGATATTGTTGTAAGGCTTATCCACCATAAGGAGATTTTTATTGAGCATTCATTGCCTTGGAAGCAACGTTCTTAGTTGCGACCATGTTTTTTTAAAAGACGAGTGTCTTGCATTTTAATTTTTTTCGTCTATTCACCCCCTCTAAATGGTCTAAACCCGATCCAACAAGTAGTATCAGAGCCAAGGTCGCCGTAGAAGGACTAACTGCCGACAACAGCAATTTCGATAAAATAATCGGAGCCATAATCTACCCGCCGAAGTTTGAGGGGATGTTCGCGATGTGGAAGCGCCGAATGCAGGTATTTTTTAAAATTGATATTAAACTGCTACTAATTATGAAAAATGATTTTTCAGTTCCTAAAGACAACAATAGCGAGGATAAAGAAATAGAGTCGTGGGCCAAGAATGAGCAAGCAGACTTTGTAGAAACGACAAAGCTGAATTTCATCTGCTAGCTGTTCTTCTCGCGCATGAAGTCAACCACATCGAGCATTACAACTCGGTAAAAGAGCTATAGGAGAAATTCCTGAAATTGCATGAAGGTACCTCAGAGGCAAAACTAAAGGTCACCTGGGACAAGTCCTCGTCAGAAGAGTCGGAAGGTCAAGAATATGCGGGACTTGCGCTGATGGAAAATCATCAAGAAGGGAGCATTGATGAAGGGGGAGAGACGTCAGAAGAAAGTGACGAAAAAAAGAGGAACCTCACTTTTCGAAAGTAACCCGGTAAGTGAGGTTTGTTTTATTCCTCATGATCAGTTGCATGCAAGAGTTAAAGCTTTGCTCAAATCTAATTGTAGATTAGAAAAAGAAAATTTGAAATTAAAAAATGAATTGACACTTATATCCTCTTCTGAAATTTTGAAAAATGAAAATGATAATTTAAAAAATTTATTGCAAAAATTAGAACATAATATTGCATATTTACGCCAAAAGAAAAACAACTTTCTTGATAATTTAAATTGGTATTTTAAAAAACCATAAGGGTCAATTTTAAAAAGTGCCAAAAGCTATATTCTACATAAGTTTTTAATTAATCCTGTAGACAGTAACTTATTTTGGCTTCTTAAATTTGTATTAAATTGATAAGTTTTTTTATTATTTATGTGCGGAATTGTTTTTACAAAAATTATGTATTTTTTTATGCTCAATTATGTTGTCTATCTATTGAGATTTTTTCAAAAATTTTCGAATATTTTTCGTTTTATGATTTTTCGCTCGAATTTTGAAATTAAAATTTTAAAAATAGATAAATAATTTATTTTCATAGATCTAATTTTTTATGATTCAGATATAGTAGAAAGAACTCTTATGATTCAGATATAGTAGAAAGAACTCGTTATAATTTTTCGATCCATTTTTTGATTTTTTAAATTTTTTTTTTTGAAACTCAAAATTTTGTTTCTTTCCTAATTATGTTTTCCCATTTTTTGATGTGATCAAAAGACGGGAAATAGGGTTAAGTTAAGGGGTAAATTTTTAATTTACTTTAAATTTAAGTATTTTTGAACTACACTGTTTACATTATTATGCATGTTTTTTAATTTTGTTTACCATAATTTAACTCGGATTGATGTACATCAAAAAGCAGGGGATTATAAGTACCCTTGGTTGGTTTTGATGTGATCAACCGATTTAAGTTAGGTCCCGGTGTGTTTATCCCTATGCTAAGTGTGCAGGAGCTTAGGTACGGAGGAAGTCGAGCGTAAGACGTAGCGGACGAGAAGGATTGTGCGTGGAAGTAAGCCGGCGGGCTTGGTACAATCCGAGGGATGCGAAAGCTGTAGAAGAGTACACCGATAGATCGAGAAGGACGTACGCGACGCCCGAGGGACGGGAAGCCGGGAGAAAGCACGCTCGAGGGGCGAAAGGCCGAAGTCGGGTTCGGGTGAGCCTAACTCCGGTTGGCCAGAAATCACCCAGAAGATGAAGAACCAAAAGGCTAATTAGTTTGACCAAGTAAAACTAGGCGCCCGATAAAAGGGAGATTTATTTGTTGCTAAGAGGACTCAAACCCGAAATCTCAAGAACACAAGTCTCCATGTTGACCATTTGGGATAGCGGGCGAAGTCAATGAGTTGTTGCCGATGTTACCACTTGGAGATTACAACAGCGAAGTCTCAAGCAGAATATAAAGTTTTAATTAAACTTTATCTCTTAAAGGATAATACCTTAGTTCCAATGGATATAATTTTATCCCATCCAAGATCAACCGTCCAGATTATATCATGGATCAACGATTAAGAGAAAATTCGTCAACAATCAACAGTCTAGATTTATTCTCTTAGGTTATAAATAGGCTTAAAGGTTTAACTTTAGATATAAAAATTAATTCACTTGCAAAATCTCTTAAGTCTAGTGTAGTTGTTGTAAGGCTTCTCCGCTATAAGGAGATTTTTATTGAGCATCCACTGCTTTGGAAGCAATTTTCTTAGTTGCGACCAAGTTTTTTTTAAAAGACCTTCCATTTTTATTTTTTTTCGTCTATTCACCCACTCATGCAAGAACCAAAGAAATCTTTTGTTTCCTTTACCCACTCATGCAAGAACGAAAGAAAAGTGTAGATCCCGAAAACTTACCTAACAAACTAAGTAGGGCAAAATCAATATTATGTCCTTAAAAAGGACATCCACTATATCAACCCATAACACCCTACCTACAACTCAGGGGGAGGTTCCAAATTAGTCGACACCTCAAAATCAGCCCTTACCCATTAGGATAATTAGGACTAAACTTAAAAGCTAATTTGACATTTGTTATATTTACTACCAGGGTGGGGCAAGATGATGGTACGCTAGAAAAGCCTGTCTAAAAAGTCAGGTAGGGTAAGACGTACCCTATTTGATCTTTTTAGTCTAGTAGAACTAGCCAAAGCTACCTCGTCACATTCTAGGCGAGTTAAACTAGGGTTCTCAAAGAGTAAGTTAAAAGTATAATTTCTTTAAAAGACTTTGTTTAAGAAAGGGTCGTTGCTCCAATAACCAAGAAAGTCCCTATACCTCGCCAAAACCTGGAAGTCGATTATTGAAATATGCTTTTAAATAACTACTTGTTAAACCTGAATCTAACATAAAGTCAAAAGTAACTTTTCTAAATCAACTCAATTCATTTCACAAAATTATAGAATTACCTTAGTTGATAACTTTATACCAGGTGAGATTATTAAGCACAACAAACTTTGAATTCTTGTTTGCTTCAACTTAAATTCAAATTTTAACTTAATCAAAGTTCTACCTTAATTCAATTTTAACCTAACTGAAATTTACTTTAATTCATTTTAACTTAATTGAAACTCTACTTTAAATCAACTTTAATTTAATTTTAAGTTCTACTCTAATTCAATTTTAACTTAATCAAAATTCTACCTTAATTCAACTTTAACCCAATTAAAATTCTAATTTAATTCAATTTTAACCTAATTGAAATTCATCTTTAACTTAATTAAAATTCTACTTTAATTCAATCTTAATCTAATTAAAATTTTACTTTAATTAACATTTTAACCTAATTAAAATTCTATCGTAATTTTTTTTTAAACTTTAACCTTAATATTTTTTTTAAATTCTCTTTTCAAAATTTAACTTCAATTTTTTTCTAAAAACTAATTTTAATTCTAATGTTTAAAACTTAAACTTTAATTTCAACCTTAATTTGTTTTAAAAATTATTTTTTTATTTTCAACCTTAAAACCTTTAAAACTTCTTAACTTTAGTTTCAACTTTAATTTTTTTATTTATTTAATCTATTTTCAACTTTAAAACTTTTTAATTTTAATTTCAACTCTAATTTTTTATTTAATCTATTTTCAACTTTAAAACCTTTAAAATTTATTAACCTTAATTTCAAATTTAACTCTCAAACTTTTATTTTTAAACCTTAAATCTTAATTTAAATACTAATTTTGAACTTCAACTCTAACTTTAATCTATCTCATTCAAACTATAACTTTAATGAATTTCATCTTAACTTTAAAACTCTGATTAACTAATCTATGTTGGGGTAATCGGCCCAAGTATGATCGGGAGGATCATGAGTTTTGATGTTTGTATCATTATGAGTATGTTAGGATTTGTTATTGGTCTAATATGTGTATGAGAGTGTGCAGGTTTGCAGATACACATAGACTTGGTTGGATGTCTTCAGGTGAAAGGTGGCATGGAGGCAAGCCGTGGATTTGTGTGCGCATCCGAGGGACAATGGACAAAGTAGGGACGATGAGCTGAGGGAAGCGGACTTCGAAACATACATGAAGGATGACATGAAGGCAAGCCGCGGGCTTGTGTGCGTATCCGAGGGACGAGGGCCAAAGTCGAAGAGGGCTTGAAGGTGACGGATCGAGGCTGCTGAAGCAGAGACGATGAGCTGAGGGACGCAGACTTCTAGGCATGCATGAAGGATGGCTTGGAGGCAAGCCGAGGGCTTGCGTGCGCATCTGAGGGACGGGAGTCGAAGATGAAGAGAGCGTGAAGGCAACAGATCGAGACTGTTGTTTGAAGAGTCAACCAGGTGAGGGTCCGAGTGTTGAGTGATTGTACTCGAGAACTAAGCCGAAAGGGTTCGAGTGCGGAGAGAAATGTACTCGGAAAGAGAAACCCTAGGCTTAGGAAAGGACCAGTCGACTGCCCCAGGGGCAGTCGATTGGTGTGGCAAGAATTCGAAAGGTCAGACTTGAATTTCGAATTCCCGAGAGGCCAGTCGACTGCCCCTGGGGCAGTCGACTGGTAACGGTCATATTTCAGCTCAAGCTCTATTTAAGGGAGCTCGTTTAGGGCTGTTCTTCTTTGGCGAAACCTGCTTGGATAGAGTTGGTTAGTAGCCTATTGTGCTCAGGTAGTGTCCAGAAGTTGTGATGAGGTTTCTCCACCCACAAGGAGCTACGAGATCTAGCCGGAGGTGCTTCGAGGAATCATCCACCGACGGATTAGGGATCGTCCACCTTACGGACTACCGTGGAATAGGAGCATCATCTCCGAACCACGTATATCAGTGTGTCATTCTTACTCGTTAGTTTTTGTTTTTATTTAGTATATTCTACTTGCGCACTAACGATTGTAGGAAGAAAACTGAAAAAAGCTATTCACCCCCCCTCTAGCTTGACGGTCACGATCTAACAAGTGGTATCAGAGCGAAGGTCGTTCATCTATGGACTAACTGCCGAGAGAGCATAAGCTAGAGGAAATGATGATGGAAGACAAGTTGGGTGATGACATTAACATTCCACCGCCTTATGATCATAAAGATTTTGACTATTGGAGGGCAAGAATGAAGACTTAGTTTGGAATGGATAGGGAGTGCATGGTGGTGCTAGAAGAACCCTTCGAAGTTCCAAGAGATAAGCATGGAAAATGACTTCGACCTAGATATTGGATTAAAGGGCAACAAACCCAATCTAGGGCAAATGAGAAGGTAATTGGTACATTAAGTAATATTTTGCCTAATAATGTGTTGAGTGGTGTAGGTGATTATAAAAACGCATATGAGTTGTGGAATAAGTTGGAAGAATTTCATGAGAATCCTACACAAGCCCAAAAGGTAGAAGAGCCAAAGGAAATAAACTCAATGGTCCAAGAAGACAAAGAAGAAGAAGAATTACTCATCTCATCAAGTGAAGTGGAAGAAGAGAGTGAGAGGTCATCCACTTCATCAAGGGAAGAAGAAGAGGTCTCCACCTCAAGAATTGAGGGGGAGGAGATACTCACTTTCATACCGGAACAAGAAGAAGCTCCTACTTCCACCAAAGCAAGAATCAAGTACCACATCATATGCTTTGGATGCAACAAAATAGGACACTACAAGGACAAGTGTCCACTAGGTAAAAAGGAAGTAAACCCTAAACCCGAGTTTATTCATTTAAAGTCTAATGTGGGGTGTAAGGAAAAGAAAGAAAAGAAGCACATTAGATGCTACACTTATGGGGAGCTAGGGCATTACCACACCCAATGTCCAAGAAAAGGAGAGCTCAAGAAAATGGAGCATTTAGGAAGATGGGAAAATGAGGAAAAGAAGAGAAGCTCACATCAAGGGGAGCTACAAGGGTAAGAGAGGTAATCCCTAATTTATGCTTCAAATGTTTGTATGAGTACTAGAAATATTAATGATTGTTTGCCTATACGTAATTTTGGTTTCAAGTATCATGATAAAAATAGAAATAACATTGCGTGCCAAAATTCTATAGAATCTATGGTTCATGATAAATCTAGGGCTTTTAGACCTAAGGACCAAGACATTAACCCTAAGAAAAAGAGACACATGCCTAGAAAAATGGATAGATCTAGGGGTGATCAAAATGGTCATAGTGATATTAAGGTTAGGAACCTAGAAGGAAAATCAAGCTTTGAGGGAAAATCTTGATAAGTTAGAAAAGAATCTAGATAAACTCATTGGGGTCTAAGGGATTAAGCATGATACCAAATGATCACCACCTTAGGAATGGTAGGCCGGGACTAGGATACCAATCAAGGGGGTCAAATGTTAATAAAAAGGCATATTCGAGGATGCCCTATGATTATAGCAAAGGAAAGACCAAAAATAGCAAGGAAGAGCTATTTAAAGGAGAAAAGAAGGATTTGACCAAGAAAAAAGTATATAAAGTTAACAGAGTTATAGTTGAAGGTCAAGAAGCACCGGAGGAATACCAGTGTGGTCTTGCATTTGTAAATAGGTTATCTATGGAGGCGACTCAGGCTAGGAGCTCAAGGGAGAGCTCTAGAGGTCAAAATGGGATCTATGGTCAATGGATCTCAGGAGGATTTCTTCAAGAAGATTAGATGAATTTAGGGATGTGTCAAAGGATTTGGAAGACTCATTTGAGTCTTAATCCTAGGGAATTGGCACATTAAAAGGAAGTTTGTGGAGTAAAAGATGAAAATGGGATCATATTATGTGAAAATTAGTTTTTAGTGGGTAGATGCCATATAACTTAGTGCTAGGAATGTATTGTGATTAAGTAGGGAAAGATACATCAAGGAGAGGTCAAAACTAGAACTTTTGGATAAGTTTCAATGACACAATTTAGGTAGTTTTGAATTTGTGCCAATCTTGGGATCCGGAGTAGGTTTGTCTAAAAATATATTTTTCCCAAGTAAATATAGGCTCAACAAATCTCTACACGAAATTTCAGATTTTTTGGAGGTTTGTGAATTAGTTACGCATTTCTGAAATTCGGACTGAAAAACTAGGAATTCACAGTTATCAGTCGACTGAACTCTCGGGTCAGTTTCTCAGTCGACTACCCCAGGGGCAGTCGACTGATATACGGGATTTTTAAAAAAAAATAGGTCGCGCGGGGTGGCCGAACCTAGGGTTTTCGGTGCCACCCCTACGAGCCTTCGTCTCCCCCGACCTCCTCTGTTGCCCTAAAGCCTTCCCAAGTCCTCAAATCATCTTCCTAGCCTTCCTCTACCTCAGATCTAAACCTAGGGCTAGTAAAACCTCTTCTGTCAAGTCAATCCTCACCCATCTTCACTATGCAACGAAGGGAGAAACGGTAACTATTTGTGTAATTTATTTTTCACAGTTAGTTCATAGTTTTGAACTAATTTGTTTCTTTGTGCATGTTTTTCTTTGTGTTTCCTCTTTCTGGGGTAATGTATGGTACATGTATGAGTATGGTTACATTTTAGAGTTGTCCAAAAGAAAAGAAAGGGTGAGAGGTCATCACAGCAAGGTCGTGTAGATCAGGAGGCACCTCGGTTCCGGTTTGAGGAGTGTCGACGGAGATTTGAGGATAATGAGTTTGTATTAATAAATTGTCGGTATCTCAACCGAACATACTTTCAAGAGAAAACTCCTCGTATTTCTGAGATGATTACCTACTTTGGTCTAGAGCAATTAGTTTATTGTCAGCATGATGTCAATATTGACATGTGTAAGGAATTTTATGCCAACCTTACATGCATTGATTCGGATAATGGGACTTATGAGTCCCTAGTGGCAGGTGAGACTATTCCCTTTACACCTGCAGTCTTAGGATTATTTCTAGGGTGTAGGGCGTCCAACAATGCATTTACATATTTTCCAAAAATTATCGAGCCTTTCACCTTTCCTGGTGTGACCCTGGACTAGATTCATTTGTATTATTTTGAGAGACGTCGAGTTTCTACACAGCGCATTTTTGAGGCTAAGCGCATGAGTCTAGCCAGTAACGTGTTGTATAAAGTTGTGTTAGATAGTATCTTGCCAATTGTTACCAAGGGGAGGTCGACGATTCGACTTCCTCACTTGGTAATGATGTACGCGTTGGAGAGACAGTTAGATATTAATGTCACTCTACAAGTCTTTGCATCCATTGTTCACTTTTCACATAGTGTCAATGGTAAAATTTACATACCCTTTTGTCATGTCCTGCTCGAGTTATTTAAATCTAGAGGTATTCACACAACTAGAGGTTAGGTGCGTCATCTGTCCAAGGACTATGATCAGATTGGTGCATGACAGCTCTCCTTGGCAGGGATTGGGTGCTGACAGGGGGGGATGGTCTGGAAATAGCGGTCTGATTCTTCCAATTCTGATGAGGAGGAGCCCGCTGGAGGAGTTACACAGGAGCAGTTCTCCCAGCTACAGTCTGAGGTACACGGGCTGAGGGAGGATTTTCAGACATTCCAGTAGCGCCAGATTGACATACAGCAGCAGTAGGCAGAGATGTATGCTATGATGCAGCAGTGACATATGGCGTACCAGGGTCCTCCTTCGTCAGGCAATGACATGTAGTGGAGTTTATGTGATGATTTTAGTGTTCAGTCGCGCCTCAACCAACGCAACTTGATTGCGGGAGTCGAATCTACCGATTTCAAGCTAGGGGGTTCTTAGATTGACTCTTGAGTGACGACAAGAAGGGGGATCTGGTGACGAATTCAACCTGTAGTCTAGATTTCGAATCTGAATTCATTCTCTGTAGCTACTTGTTCTGTATCAGAGTTGCAATAAGCTATTGATCGGTCCTTGACCGATCCAGACAGCACTTGATCGGTCATCAGTCCGATCAGGCGTGTAACTGATCGGTCAGCCAATTGATCAGGAAAATTTCCTGCATTAACATACTTAGTTTCAATTTTCAGCTTTATTCAATTCTTTACTTCCGAACTAGATACAGTTTTAGTTTCATCTCTGCAATAGATATCAGTTTTATATTCCTATCTTGTGACTCCAAACTGCCTTGTTCAATTTTCTTAGTGTTTAAGTTCAATTCTTGCAAGACCTAGTTTAGCTCTACTAGTTAAGTCAATTCCCTTTCAAATTTTACTTCCAATCTTACTTGCAAAATAAAACTCCCATTTTATCTCGAAAACCTAAATCATTTAATGACAAATAACTTTCAAGCTTGATTCAAACACTCACGACTTGTCCTTGGAAAAAAAATACGACCTGAGGCCCCTATTCTACATTTAATCTTGCTAGCAAGGGTTTTCAGTTATAAATTCTAAATTTGAGGCTCACTTGTGACATCTATTTTGGGCCTATCAAATTTTTGGCGTCGTTGCCGGAGACCTATCTAGTTGAGTTTGTTTGATTTTAGCTTGCTTGCTTACTGTTATATCTTGTGATTTAGCTTGTGCGCTTATTTCTATATTTTTGTGATCTATCTTATTTGTTTCATTCTTCTGTATACATTTGCTGCGATTTTGTATTTGTTGTATGACCAGATCTGCAGGTGGTATTTGATGGTCTCACAACAGGTGTCACGATCAGCCACAAATTTAGATATTTTTACTGAAAACCCTAGCTCACAAATTAAATGTAGTAAAGGGGCCACAGGTCGTATTTTTCCTAGGGCTAGTTTAGGATGTTTGATTCAAGCTCGAATTTATGTGTCGTCAAATGTTTTGGGGTTTTCAGGTTAATATGGGGGGTTTTGTTTTGCAATTAAGAATAAAAATATAGTGAAAATGAAATAGGCTTAACTAAGCGAACTTAAACTACGAAATTGCAATTAATGAACTCAACCAATTAGGAAATTAAGCAAACCAATATAAATTTGCAAGAATGAAGAATAAAATTGATATCAAGTGCAATAGTATACTAAAAATTATGTCTAACTTCGAAAATTAAAACTTGAAACAAACTGAATGCGGAAACATGGCTTAATTGTAGCAGAAAGTTGCCTGATCGGTCGGCTGACCGAACAGAAGCACTCCTGATCGGTCGGCAGACCGATCAGATGATGCCTGGGTCAGTCGACAGACCGATCAGAAGCTAAAATGTTATAAGATACAGAATGAAATTGCGAAGAACAGAATTCAGAAACTAAATTTAACAGAAACTAAACATCAGACTCATCCCTCAGTTCGAATCCTTCTTGTTGTCACTCAAGAAACAGCTTCGAACCCCGTAGCTTGACAAATCAGCAGCTCCTCAGCTCCCACGATCAATTTCAACTTCATCTTTTCCGGCAAGAGAACCAATCCTCCGATCTCTTCAAACTTGATGTATGGGAATGCGATGATGATTCAGGAACCACCAGAGCAACTCAAAGAACTCCTCCGACTTGCATCCGGTTGATGAGGATGGAGAACGAGTGTGATTCGATCGGGAAGTCGCGAGAACTGGCGAAACCCTCACCTAGCTCTTCTCGGCGACAATTTGATCAGAAAATCTCACGGAGATGAGAACCTGATGATCTGGAACTCAAACCAAGCTCGAATCTGATGGGTCGCGCGATCGAATGAAGAAACGAGGAAGAGAAAAAATGAAGAACACGAAGAAACTGAGCTTGCGGCGAAGATGCGACAACACGAGAATTCTGAGGGATTTTTGATTAAATACTTAGCAATGGACGACTGAGATTGTCCTGGCTCAATCCAACGGTCGGATCTTCTCTGATTGGACCCTAAACTCCCAGATCTCAATCTGAAGGTCAGATCTACCTCTCCTCAGCTGGGATCAATCGAATCTGCCTTGGATGGCCCAGATCTACTTGCCTTCCGAATGGACGACTCACAGTTCTCCAAAGCTTGATCGCCTTGATCTGAGCCCGATTCTGACCCAACCTTGACCCAACTTGACCTAGGTCCATGTTTCTTCAGCCTACAAAAGTCAGATTCAAATTAGATACCAAAACATCTCAAAATTTCAAAGATTTGCAATTAAACCAAAAATAGAATTCATACATGGAACCTAGGGTAAACTCAAGATTAAGCATGTAAAATATGGGTCAAACACAGATTTTTGAGCCTGAAATAATCAATAAAATAGTAGTTATCAACTTCCCCACACTTAAACTTGAGCGTCTCACACAAGCTAACTAAATATGTACCCCCTAGGTTCTGCTCAATCATAATTAGAATCAGTTGAAAAGAAATTATCTAGGGTTGTCAATTCTCAAAAATCTAAGCTCAATGGACTAGTATCTTGTCCTTAAATCAACAACTTAGCATATTCATCCTGCATGATTCATTGAGATGAACTAAACTCACAAAGCCTCTCAAGGGAAGTTTTGGGTGGCTCTCTTCCCAAGTTCTAAGTTCATGAGGAAAGTGGAGCACACTCAAACACAACATGTTCCTTGCACTACCATAGGCTTGCTTATTATCTACTCTCCACCATTATTCATGATTCAGATCCACATCTACAAAAGCTTATTCAAACAAGTTAAAGACATGAATTGGAAGAGATAAAATAAAGGTTTAACAAAATGGAAAAGTTTAGGAGAGTGGAAGACTTGGATGCTCAAGAATATTTCTAATGCACTTTATCCTTTTTGATGGTCCTTTGAATGTAATCAGAGTTGTGGTGGAGCAAGGATCAGCTGGTTGAATGAAAAACCTCAAAAACAGCAAAGAATTCAATGTGCCACTCTTCAGATCGGTCCAGAGATCGGTCAGCCACTGCCTGATCGGACTGGGGACCGGACTGGGCTGCTTCTGATCTTACTGTATTGCCTCTGATCGGTCAGGGGACCGGACTGGATTCTATCTGAACGGACTGAGACGCTTCTGTTCGGTCTGGACTCCTTTTGATCGGTCTGAAGACCGATCAGAAGCTGATCATAAGCTGAATTGCTGAACTGAAAGTCTGAAGCTAATCTCTGCTGAGGGTTTTGCTTCTTTTAATGCATAACTCACACTTAACTGGATTATCAACTTGTTCACATCTTCAAAATCAAAGTCTAACCCATCATTTGATTCCACTTCATATTTTCTTTCCTTTTCTTCTCTTTTCTTGTATTTTGCAGCTGCTGAATTTTATTTTCTGCTTTTTTCTTCTCAGTTTTTTTTCTTCTTCAGCTGCTATCACAACAATCTTTTCTTCTCAATTCCTTTTCTTTTTCTTCTTTCCCGACAGATTTGAACCAAGAGCTGATTTTTCTTCTTTCTCTTTTCTTCTACGGCAGTGAAAATAACAACCAAGAGCTTGAAACCTCACATTCCGCATCACTTATAACCTTCTTGTGTAAACTCTCTCTTTTCCCTTTGGAATTTCCTCATAAAGTTTTGATACAAACTCCTTCCATTAGCACCTTTGCTTCACATTGCCTCAGTATTTGGTAGAATGCTTGCATCCTCCCCCACACTTGAACTTTTATCTGTCTCGGGCAAAGTAACATCAAGAATCATCCCCAAACAACCAAGTCCATGGGAGAAAAATAGTTATTAGCAGAAAAACATGGAAAAGAAGAAGAATAGATCATGTATCAACAATGATTATTGCAAACATTGATATGAAAAGGAAAAACGAAGTAGTTATCCTCTATAGATGTGGTCAAATCATAAAAATATGGTTTTGAAAGAACCTAAGCAAGTTCTAAAGCACAATTACATCGGTGTATCACAAAAATCAGGCTAAATCCTCTCTAGGTAGCAATAATTCATCTCAAGTCATCAATCTAGAATCCATCACCAAGTAGTACTCAAGCATCCAAGAATTTCATCCATAAGCTCAAATCCTAAGTTCTAACAACCAAATTTAATTTATTTTCAAGAGACTCTAAAATGATATGGAGACAACCTAGAGGGATACATTTATTTCTACTCATTAAGAAAATGTGCCAAAAGAACTACATGATATCTACAATGTCCATTTATTCAATCTATACTACCTCAGCATTTATTATCAACTACTCACTTCAAAAAGAAAGATTTACTTATAAAAAATATGAAAATGATACATACAATGAAATGAAAGTGCAAGAAAAGTAAACTCCCCTTAATTTGGGTAGATAGCGTCGTTGATGTCAAATCCATCCACCTCTAGCTCCTTTAATTTTTCAAAGTACTTCTTGAGCCGGTGGCCATTGACTTTCCAAACAAGATTATTGGCTTCATCCTTGATTTAACAAACACCATAAGGGATAATGTTAGTCACAACAAATGATCCTTCCCATCTCGACCTCAACTTACCCTTAATCAATTTGAGTCTCGACTTGTACAACAAAACCTTGTCGCCAATTTGGAAGTCTTTCTTCAAGATGTGCTTGTCATGAAAAATCTTAGTCTTTTCCTTGTAGATCCTTGAGTTTTCAAATGCTTCTAGTCTAATCTCCTCAAGTTCTTGGAGTTGAAGTTTTCTCTCTTCTCCCACCTTGGTAGCATCAAAGTTACAAGCCTTTACCGCCCAATATACTTTGTGCTCTATTTCCACGGGAAGATGACAAGCTTTTCCATACACTAAGCGGTAAGGAGACATTCCAATGGGGGTCTTGTATGCCGTTCTATAGGCCCATAGTGCATCATCAAGCCTTTTACTCCAATCTTTCCTATTGGGCCCTACGGTCTTTTCCAAAATTGATTTGATCTCTCTATTAGAAATTTCGGCCTGTCCATTTGTTTGGGGATGGTAGGATGTAGAAACTTTGTGCACAACCCCATACTTGCCAAGTAGAGCCTTCATGTGTTTATTGCAAAAATAAGATCCTTGGTCACTTATTATGACCCTTGGAATTCCAAACCTGCAGAAAATGTGTGACCTGACAAAGCTAACAACAACACAAGAATCATCAGTCTTGGAGGGAATGTCCTCCACCCATTTAGAAACATAATCTACAGCAAGCAAAATACACAGATAACCACATGATGCAGGAAAAGGTCTCATAAAATCTATTCCCCAAACATCAAAAATCTCACAGAAAAGTATAGTGTGTTGGGGCATCTCATTTCTCGCTCCTATGTTCCCAGTTCGCTGACATCTATCACAATTTTTATAGAACAGATATGCATCATGAAATAGGGTAGGCCAATACAATCCACATTCTAACACCTTCCTAGTTGTTCTTTGGGGTCCAAAATGCCCCCCACAAGCTGATGAATGGCAAAATGTAAGGACAGAAGAAAACTCATGATCGGGTACGCATCTCCTAATTATTTGATCATTACAAAACTTCCATAAATAAGGCTCATCCCACACATAGAATTTTGCATCACTTTTGAGTTTATCTTTTTGCGCCTTAGAAAAATGTATAGGAAAAATATGTGCTATTAAAAAGTTAACAAGGTCTGCATACCAAGGCGACTCTCCATGTATCGCAAGAATATGCTCGTCTCTAAAATCATCGTCAATAGGGGTAGGAGGTCCGTCTCTATCAATTCTGCTCAAGTGATCTGCAACTAGGTTCTCTTTGCCACTTCTGTCTCTGATCTCTAGGTCAAATTCTTGGAGCAGGAGCATCCATCTGATTAGTCTAGGTTTAGCATCTAGCTTTTTCAACAGATATTTCAGAGCTGCATGATTAGAAAAAATAATAACATGTGAGCACAACAGATAAGATCTAAAGCGATCTAAAGCAAAAAACAATGGCAAGAAGCTCCTTTTCAGTGATGGTGTAATTTGCTTGGGCGACATCTAGGGTCTTGGAGGCATAGCATATGACATGAGGTGCTCCATCCACCCTCTGTGCTAGAACAGCTCCCACTGCAAAATTAGATGCATCACACATTAATTCAAAGGGCAAATTCCAATTAGGTGATCTAATGATAGGAGCTGAGGTAAGAGCCTCCCTGAGTCTGTGAAAAGCTTCATTGCACGTATCATCAAAACAAAAATCAACATCTTTTTGCTCGCTGAAGTCTCTAATGAATCTGTGGTAGAATCCAGCATGTCCAAGAAAAGCACGAACATCCTATACGCATATGGGTTATGATAAAGAAGAAATAACACTAATTTTTGCAGGATCTACCTCTATACCTCTCCTAAAGACTATGTGTCCTAGTACAATTCCATGCTCTACCATAAAGTGATATTTTTCAAAATTAAGCACAAGGTTAGTCTCAATGCATCTGTGCAAAACCCTAGATAAGTTATCTAAACATGAATCAAATGACATGCCAAAAACTGAAAAGTCATCCATAAAGATCTCCATACAATGCTCTAACAACTCACCAAATATACTTACCATGCATCGCTGGAATGTTCCTGGAGCGTTGCAGAGTCCAAATGGCATCCGTCTGTAGGCAAATGTGCCGAAAGGACAAGTGAAGGTAGTCTTCTCCTGGTCCTCTAGGTCTATGCAGATCTGGAAATAGCCTGAGTACCCATCCAAGAAGCAGTAATGGGACTTCCCTGCAAGTCTCTCAAGCATCTGATCAATAAAGGGCAAAGGGAAGTGATCTTTCCTCGTGACTTTGTTTAGCTTCCTATAGTCAATGCATACTCTCCATGAATTTCTGACTCTGGTGGGTACTAGTTCGTTGCTTTCATTTTCCACCACCGTAACTCCAGATTTCTTGGGCACCACATGTATGGGACTAACCCACTGACTATCAGAAATAGGGTAAATGATACCTGACTGTAGTAGTCGAGTCACCTCTTTCTTGACAATGTCCAACATGAGTGGATTAAGTCTCCTTTTCGGCTGCCTCACTGGTTTAACATTTTCTTCCAAGAATATCATGTGCATGCAGATAGCTGGGCTAATACCTGGTATATCTGATAAAGTCCACCCAATAGCTTTCTTGTGTTGCCTCAGGACTTACAGTAATTTTTCTTCTTGCTCTGAATCTAGGTGTTGTGCAATAATTACAGGAAAAGTCTGCTTCTCTCCTAGATAAGCATATCTCAAATGGTCTGGCAAAGGCTTGAGCTCAATCTAGGCCTGCTCAGTGGGTATGAGTGATCTTTGGGGCTCTGTGCAATCCCCTACACTATCACACCTGTACTCTGAATCTTCTGAAATCTCAATAGATGTAGGTGATCCTTGGGGCTCTGTGCAATCCCCTACACCTAGAAAATCCCCTCCAGCTGGGAGTGAATCTAAAATGACTTCTGAATCATCCTCCTCAATAGCAAGTATATCCTCAGCCTCCTCTGAAATGACATCTCCTCTGGAAAAATAATGTGAAACTCCCTCAACCACTGAATCTGTATCAACCAGTCCATCCAGAATGTCAATGCTCATAATAGAGTGATCTTCTCTAGGGTACTTCATGGCATCGAAAATACTGAACTGGACTACTGTGTCTCCCACTTCCATGGACAGTGTACCAGCATAAACATCGATCTTTGTCCTAGCAGTCTTCAGAAAGGGCCTCCCAAGGATGAGTGGGGATCTGTGTGCAAGGTAGTCTCCCTCCATGTCCAAAATGTAGAAGTCTGCAGGGAAAATCAGCTCCTTTACTTTTACCAAAACATCTTCAATAATACCGGCTGGATGGGTCTGACTCCTGTCTGCCAATTGAATTACCACTCCAGTGGGCTGCAGAGGGCCAATACCAAGCATCTGGAAGACTGATCTGGGCATTACATTAATGGAGGCTCCCAAGTCTAACATGGCATCGTGAAACATAGTCCTCCCTATCTCACAAGATACAGTAAAAACCCCTGGGTCTTCACACTTCTGAGGGATGGCATGGATAAGTGCTGAAATATTTTTTCCCAAGCTGACCAACTCATTCTCCTTCAACTTCTTCTTGTGAACACATAAATCTTTCAGGAATTTGGCATACTTAGGAATCTGTTTAATCATGGTCAACAGGGATACATTTATCTCCACCTTACTAAATAACTTTACAAGCTCATTGTATTCCTTAGCTTTCTCCTCCTCCACTTGCCTTTTGGCTTGAGTTTTTCACTGTGGAAAGGGCAAGGGAACGCTTACTTCTGCCTCTTGAACCGAAACTTGAGGGTCTGAATTTTGAGCTGAAATCTCTATTGATGTAGCTGCTGTAAAGTCACTTTCGCCACTGATTTCTCCCTCATTTTCCACCAAAATCACAGGATTACTTGAGGAAGGAGTTGAGCTCGGACTAGGGGTGGAACCAACTGAATTTTAAATCATTTTAGGATTGTTTGGGGTTGGAATTACAGCTGTTGTCCTGTTTTCCAAAAAATCAGCCTTTGGACCAATTGAAGTTGAAGTGACCTTCCCACTCCTCAAAGTAATAGCACTAACGTTTCCCTTTGGATTGGGAGTAGCTTGAGAAGGTAGTTGGCTCGATCCTTGGGCTTGAATTTGGTTCATCCCACTAGGCAATTGTCCTATTTGTCTCTCAATGTTTTGTAAGGTGGGATCATTTCATTGTTGTTGCAAAAGTTGTTGTAACATATCTTCTAACCTTTGTTGTTGCGCATTTCCCCCACTAGAGCCTCCTTGATTAGAATAAGTCTTCGGTTGGCCTTGAAAAGATGAGGTAGGCTGCTGAAAAGTGTTACCCTGCTGTGAATTCTGGGATTGGGACTGTTGGGGCTGATTGTAGGGTTGGAATTGCTGCTGAAATGGTTGATAATTGGGCTGGAATGGTGGCTGAACTTGCTGAGAATTATAGCCCTGAAAATTCTGGTTCTGAAATGGAAATGTTGTGGTGAAGACTGAACATGAGTGGACTGAAAGTTTTGATTGAAAGGCTGAAAACCATGCTGTGATTATTGAAATTGTTGCTGTGAGGGTGGATATTGTTGCTGAAAATTCGAATTTTCTTGAAAGCCTTGTTGATTCCCTTGAAAAGGTTGCTGGAATGCTTGCTGAAATGACTGAAATTGGGGCTGCCCTTGTTGATTTTGCTATTGATAGGGCTGTTGTGACGGGTTTTGTTGGTAGAAAGAATTGTCGTACTTCAGATTTGGATGATCCCTCCAACCAGGGTTGTAAGTAGATGAGTAGGGGTTATTCTTGGCTTGAAATTGTCCCCTAACCAACGCTGCTATTGTTTCATCTTGCTGGAGGTCGGGGCATGAATCTGAATTGTGTTCTTGGCTAGAACAAATACTACATACCCTCATCACTTGGCTTGATGGTGGAGGTACTGAAAAATTGGGATTTTGGCTTGCATTATTTAGAGTCATTTGCTTCACCAATGATGTAAGCTCTACCAAAGAATTCCTGATATCCCTTTGTTCATTAGACGTCACCTGGACCTCATTCACTCCTCTGGTGGATAAAGCTCTGCTTCCAAACTGCTGTGAGTTCTCTACCATGTTCGAAATCAACTCCCTAGCTTGATCTGGTGTTTTGTTAACTAGGGCTCATCTTGCTACAGCGTCTATCATGATCCTGTCCATCTGGAGAAGACCCTCATAAAAATACTGAATGAGTAGCTGCTCACTGATCTGGTGCTGTGGGCAACTAGAGCAAAGCTTGTTGAACCTTTCCTAATAGTCATAAAGAGTCTCTCCCACTACCTGCTGTATTCCACAGATACTCTTTTTGATGATTGCAGTCCTGGAAGCTGGGAAGTATTTTTCTAGAAAAGCCTTCTTCATAGAAATCCAGCTGGAAACGTGCCCAGTAGGTAAGTAGTAAAATCAATCCTTCGCTGCTCCAGTAAGGGAAAATGGGAATGTCCTCAGCTTAATATCTTATTCTGAAATCCCCTGAGGCTTCATGGTGGAGCAGACTATATGAAATTCATGTAGATGCCTATTTGGATCTTCCCCAGATAATCCTTGAAATTTAGGCAACAAGTGGATGTGTCCTGATCTAAGCTCAAAATCGCCAGTAAGCTATAGATAGGCAATGCTGGAGTACTGGAAAGTGTCATCTGGTGCTGCAAGTTCTTTCATGGTCTTCTGGTGGTCTGCCATAATAGTGCCTGAATGAGTAAGAATGGTCTGAAGAGGAGGAATATCAATACCCTCTGAAATTTTGCCTTGGTTCCTCCTTGCTCTGAAAGTCCTCTCAATTTCAGGGTCAAGTTCCTCAAGATCACCACCTACAAACCTGGTCATAAAACAAACACAAATCGCAGCAAAAGTATATGGAAAAATAAAACAAGTAAAATAGCTCACAAAATATGACAATAAGCACACAAACAAAAATCAAACAAACTCAACTAGTTAAATGCCCGGCAACGGCGCCAAAAATTTGATAGTCCCACAACAGGTGTCACGATAAGCCTCAAATTTAGATATTTTTACTGAAAACCCTAGCTCACAAATTAAATGTACTAAAGGGGCGACAGGTCGTATTTTTCCTAGGGCTAGTTTATGATGTTTGATTCAAGCTCGAATTTATGTGTCGTCAAATGTTTTGGGGTTTTCAGGTTAATATGGGGGGTTTTTGTTTTGCAATTAAGAATGGAAATATAGTGGAAATGAAATAGGCTTAACTAAGCGAACTTAAACTAGTAAATTGTAATTAATGAACTCAACCAATTAGGAAATTAAGCAAACCAATATGAATTTGCAAGATTAAAGAATAAAACTAATATCAAGTGCAATAGTACAATAAAAATTATGTCTAACTTCGGAAATTAAGACTTGAAACAAACTGAATGCGGAAACAGGGCTTAATTGTAGCAGAAAGTTGCCTGATCGGTCGGTTGACCGAACAGAAGCACTCCTGATCAGTCGGCAGACCGATCAGATGATGCCTGGGTCAGTCAACAGACCGATCAGAAGTTGAAATGTTATCAGATACAGAATGAAATTGCGAAGAACAGAATTCAGAAACTAAATTTAACAGAAACTAAACATTAGACTCATCCCTCAGTTCGAATCCTTCTTGTTGTCACTCAAGAAACAGCTTCGAACCTCGTAGCTTGACAAATCAGTAGCTCCTCATCTCTCGCGATCAATTTCAGCTTCAACTTTTCCAGCAAGAGAACCAATCCTCCGATCTCTTCAAACTTGATGTATGGGAATGTGATGATGATTCAGGAACCACCAGAGCAACTCAAAGAACCCCTCCGACTTGCATCCGATTGATGAGGATGGAGAACGAGTTTGATTCGATCGGGAAGTGGCGAGAATTGGCGAAACCCTCACCTAGCTCTTCTCGGCGACAATTTGATTAGAAAATCTCACGGAGATGGGAACCTGATGATCTGGAACTCAAACCAAGCTCGAATCTGATGGCCCGCGCGATTGGATGAAGAAACGAGGAAGAGAAAAAATGAAGAACACGAAGAAACTGAGCTTGCGGCGAAGACGCGACGACACGAGAATTCTGAGGGATTTTTGATTAAATACTTAGCAATGGACGGCTGAGATTGTCCTGGCTCAATCCAACAGTCAGATCTTCTCTGATTGGACCCTAAACTCCCAGATCACAATCTAAAGGTCAGATCTACCTCTCCTCAGCTGGGATCAATCGGATCTGCCGTGGATGGCCCAGATCTACTTGCCTTCCGAATGGACGGCTCACGGTTCTCCAAAGCTTGATCTGAGCCCGATTCTGACCCAACCTTGATCCGAGCCCGATTCTGACCCAACCTTGATCCAACTTGACCTAGATCCATACTTCTTCAGCCTACAAAAGTCAGATTCAAATTAAATACCAAAACATCTCAAAATTTCAATGATTTGCAATTAAACCCAAAATAGAATTAATACATGGAACCTAGGGTAAACTCAAGATTAAGCATGTAAAATATGGGTCAAACACAGATTTTTGAGCCTGAAATAATCAATAAAATAGTAGTTATCAGTATTCTAGAAGAGTTTGATCCTGAAATTGAAAGAACTTTCAAAGCAAGGAGAATCCAAATCAGTGTTTCAGAGGCTTTTGACATTCTTCCTACTCAGACTATTGCTATTCATTCAGTTGATCCTATGGCAGACCACCAGAAAACCATGAAGGAACTAGCAGCACCAGATGATGCTTTTCAGTACTCCTGCATTGCTTACCCAGAGCTCACTGGAGATTTTGAGTTAAGATCAGGACTCATCCATTTATTGCCCAAATTTCAAGGTCAGTCTGGGGAGGATCCCAACAGGCATTTACATGAATTTCACGTAGTCTGCTCCACCATGAAGCCTCAGGGGATTTCAGAGGAAGATATCAAGCTGAGGGCATTCCCATTTTCCCTGACTGGAGCAGTGAAGGATTGGTTTTACTACCTCCCTACTGGGCACGTTTCTAGCTGGATTTCTATGAAGAAAGCATTTTTGGAGAAATACTTTCCAGCCTCCAGGACTGCAATCATCAGGAAGAGTATATGTGGGATACAACAAGTAGTGGGAGAGACTTTGTATGACTACTAGGAAAGGTTCAACAAGCTTTGTTCTAGTTGCCCACAGCATCATATCAGTGAGCAGCTACTCATTCAGTACTTTTATAAGGGTCTTCTCCAGATGGACAGGATTATGATAGATGCTGCAGCAGGAGGTGCCATAGTGAACAAAACACCATATTAAGCTAGGGAGTTGATTTCAAACATGACAGAGAACTCACAGCAATTTGGGAGTAGAGCTTTGTCTACCAGAGGAGTAAATGAGGTTCAGATGGTATTAAATGAGTAAAAAGAAATCAAGAATTCATTGATGGAGCTTACATCCCTGGTGAAGCAAATGACTCTAAATAATGTGAGCCAGGTTCAGAATTTTTCAGTACCACCACCTTCAAGTCATGTGATGAGGTTATGCAGTATTTGTTCAAGTCAAGAACACAATTCGGATCTATGTCCTAACCTTCAACAAGATGAGAAACTAGCTGCATTGACTAGGGGATATTTCCAAGTCAAAAACAACCCCTACTCATCTACCTATAATCCGGGTTGGAGGGACCATCTAAACTTGAAGTATGACAATTCTTTTTATCAGCAAAACCCATCACAACAACCCCAACCGAATTTCCAACAAAATCAGCAAGGGAAGCCACAAATTCAGCAATTTCAGCCATCATTTCAGCAATTCCAGCAACCTTTTCAAGGGAATCAGCAAGGCTATCAAGGCAATCTGAATTTTCAGCAACAATATCAACCATCTCAGCAACAATTTCAACCATCTCAGCAAGGTTTTCAGCCCTTCAACCAGAATTTCCAGCCCCCAAATCAGAATTTCCAGCCCACACAATTTCAGCCCTTTCAACCACAACTTCAACCTCAACCTCAGAATTTTCAGAGCTATAATTCTCAACAATTTCAACCAAGTTTCCAGCCTAATTCTCAGCAAATTCCACAGTCATTTCAACCCTACAATCAACTCCAACAGCCCTACTTTCAAGGGTCACAGCAAGTTCAACAATTTCAACAACCTACTTCTACATTTCAAAGTTAATCAAAGTCTCATGCTAACCAAGGAGGCTATGGAGGCTCTAGTGGGGGAAATGCGCAACAACATAGGATAGAGGAGATGCTTCAACAACTTTTGCAACAACAAAGAAATGATCCCACCATACAAAATCTTGAGAGGCAAATTGCACAATTGGCTAGTAGGATGAACCAAATGCAAGCCCAAGGATCAAGCCAATTACCTTCTCAAGCTACTCCCAATCCAAAGGGAAACGTTAGTGCTATTACTTTGAGGAGTGAGAAGGTGGCTTCAACTCAAAATGGTCCAAGGGTTGATTTTTTGGAAAACAGGCCAGCAACTTCTTTTTCAGCTTCAAACAACCCTGAAATCACTTCAAAATCAGTTGGTTTAACTCCTAGTTCAAGCTTAACTCCTTCATCAAGTAATCCTGTGATTTTGGTGGAGAATGAAAAAGAAATTAATGAAAAAGGGGAGTTCACAGCCATCCTGTGATTTTGGTGGAGAATGAAAAAGAAATTAATGAAAAAGGGGAGTTCACAGCAGCTACTTCAGTGGAGAAATCAGTTCAAAATCCAGCCCAAAAGATTTCGGCTCAAGAGGAAGAATTGAGAGTTCCTTTGCCTTTTCCCCAACGCAAAACTCAAGTCAAGAAGCTGGTGGAGGAGGAGAAAGCTAAAGAATACAATGAGCTTGTGAAATTGTTTAGTAAGGTGAAAATCAATGTACCCTTATTGACCATGATAAAACAGATTCCTAAGTATGCAAAATTCCTCAAAGACTTATGTGTTCGCAAGAAGAAGCTTAAGGAGAATGAGTTAGTCAGCTTGGGGAAAAATATTTCAGTACTTATCCACTCCATTCCTCAGAAGTGTGAAGATCCAGGGGTTTTCACTGTGTCTTGTGAGATAGGGAGGACCATGTTCCATGATGCTATGTTGGATTTAGGAGCTTCCATAAATATGATGCTCAGATCAGTCTTCCAGATGCTTAGTATAGGCCCTCTACAGCCTACTGGAGTAGTGATTCAGTTAGCAGAGCGGAGTCAGACCCACCCAGCCGGTATTATTGAAGATGTGCTAGTAAAGGTGAAGGAGCTGATATTTCCTACAAATTTCTACATTCTGGACATGGAGGGGGATTACCTTGCACACAAATCTCCACTCATCCTAGGGAGACCATTTTTGAAGACTGCAAGAACAAAAATAGATGTTTATGCTGGCACACTGTCCATGGAGATTAGAGACACAGTAGTTCAATTCAGCATTTTTGATGTCATAAAACACCCGAGAGAGGACCACTCTATTATGAGCATTGACATTCTAGAGGAGTTGGATGATACAAATATATTGGCTAAGGGAGCTTCATTTATGGATTCCAGAGGAGTTGGTAGTTCAGAGGAGGCTGAAGTTGTAGTTGCTATTGAGGCTGAGGACATTTCAGAGGGTATTTCAGACCTACTTCCAGTTGGAGAGGATTTTCTAGATGTAGGGGATTGCATAGAGCCCCAAGGATCACCTAATTTGATTGATGTTTCAGAAGACTCAGAAGAGAGGTGTGTGAGTGTAGGGGATTGCACTGAGCCCCAAGGATCACCCATACCTACTGAACAGGCCCAGATTGAGCTTAATCCACTACCAGATCATTTGAAGTATGTTTTTCTAGGAGAGGAGCAGAGTTTTCCAGTTATCATTACTCAGCATTTAGAATCAGAGCAAGAAGAGAAATTATTGTAAGTCCTGAGGCAGCACAAGAAGGCTATTGGGTGGACTTTATCAGATATACCAGGTATTAGCCCAGCTATTTGCATGCACAGGATCTTTTTGGAAGAGAATGTCAAACCAGTGAGGCAGCCACAGAGGAGACTTAATCCACTCATTTTGGATGTTGTAAAAAAAGAGGTGACTCGACTTCTACAGGCATGTATCATTTACCCTATTTTTGATAGTTAGTGGGTTAGTCCCATTCATGTGATGCCGAAGAAATCTGGAGTTACAGTGGTGGAAAATGCAAGTAATGAGTTAGTGCCCACCAGAGTTAAGAATTCATGGAGAGTATGCATTGATTATAGGAAGCTAAACCAAGTCACGAGGAAGGATCACTTTCCATTGTCATTTATTGATCAGATGCTTGAGAGGTTGGCAGGAAAGTCCCATTATTGCTTCTTGGACGGGTACTCAGGCTACTTCCAGATTTGTATTGACCCGGAGGACCAGGAGAAGACCACCTTCACTTGTCCCTTCGGCACCTTCGCATATAGACGCATGCCATTTGAACTCTGCAACGCTCCAGGAACTTTTCAGAGGTGCATGGTAAGTATATTTGGTGAGTTATTAGAGCACTGTATAGAGATTTTCATGGATGATTTTTTAGTTTTTGGCACATCATTTGATTCATGTTTAGATAATTTGTCTAGGGTTTTACATCGATGCATTGAGACTAACCTTGTACTTAATTTTGAAAAATATCACTTTATGGTAGAGCATGGTATTGTATTAGGTCATATAGTCTCTAGGAGAGGTATTGAGGTAGATCATGCAAAAATTAGTGTTATATCTGCTTTATCTTACCCCGTATGAATACGGGATGTTCGTGCTTTTCTTGGACACGCAGGTTTCTACCACAGATTTATCAGAGACTTCAGCGATATTGCTCGGCCCTTGACAAAACTTTTGCAAAAGGATGTTGAATTTTGTTTTGATGATAAGTGCAAAGAAGCTTTTCACAGGCTAAGGGAAGCTCGTACCTCTGCTCCTATTATTAGACCACCTGATTGGAACTTACCATTTGAACTAATGTGTGATGCATCTAACATTGATGTAGGAGCTGTTCTAGCACAGAGGGTGGATAGAGCACCACATGTCATATGCTATGCCTTCAAGACCCTAGATGTCGCCCAAGCCAACTACACTACCACTGAAAAGGAGCTTCTTGTCATTGTTTTTTGCTTTAGACCGTTTTAGATCTTATTTGTTGTGCTCACCTGTCATTGTTTTTTTCTGATCATGTAGCTTTAAAGTACCTCTTGAAGAAGCCAGATGCTAAGCCTAGGCTAATCAGATGGATGCTTCTACTCCAGGAGTTCGACTTGGAAATCGGAGATAGAAGTGACAAAGAAAACTTGGTTGCAGATCACCTGAGCAGAATTGAGGGAGATGGATCTCCTACCACCATTGATGACGATTTTAGAGATGAACACCTTCTTGCGGTGCATAGTGAGTCACCTTGGTATGCAGATCTTGTTAATTTCTTAGCAGCTCATGTTTTCCCTACACACTTTTCTAAAGCTCAAAAAGATAAACTTAAAAGCGATGCAAAATTCTATGTGTGGGATGACCTGTATTTATGGAAATTTTGTAGTGATCAAATAATTAGGAGATGCATACCTAACCATGAGATTTGTTCAGTACTTACTTTTTGCCATTCATCAGCATGTGGGAGACACTTTGGACCACAAAGAATAGCTAGGAAGGTGTTAGAATGTGGTTTATATTGGCCTACCTTATTTCATGATGCATATGTGTTTTATAAAAATTATGATAGATGTCAGCGAACTGGGAACATAGGAGCTAGAAATGAGATGCCCCAACAGACTATGCTATATTGTGAGTTTTTTGATGTTTGGGGTATAGACTTTATGGGACCTTTTCCTGCAACCTGTGGATATTTGTACATTTTACTTGCTGTAGATTATGTTTCTAAATGGGTGGAGGTCATTCCCTCCAGGACTGATGACTCTTGTGTTGTTGTTAGTTTTGTCAGGTCACACATATTTTGTAGGTTTGGAATTCCCAGGGCTATAATAAGTGACCAAGGATCTCACTTTTGCAACAAACACATGAAGATCCTATTTAGCAAATATGGGGTTGTACACAAGGTTTCTACTTCCTACCATCCCCAAACAAATGGCTAAGTCGAAATTTCAAATAGAGAAATCAAAGCAATTTTGGAAAAGACCGTTGGGCCTAATAGGAAAGATTGGAGCAAGAGACTAGATGATGCACTTTGGGTCTATAGAACGGCATTCAAGACACCAATTGACATATCTCCCTACCGGTTAGTCTATGGAAAATTTTGTCATCTACCCGTGGAGATAGAACACAAAGCATATTGGGCGGTGAAGGCTTGTAACTATGATGCCAATAAGGTGGGAGAAGAGAGAAAACTTCAACTCCAAGAACTTGAGAAAATAAGACTTGAAGCATTTGAAAATTCAAGGATTTACAAGGAAAAGACCAAGAACTTCCATAACAAACACATAGTGCGAAAAGAATTTCAAATTGGTGACAAGGTCTTATTATATAAGTCAAGGCTCAAGTTGATTAAGGGTAAGTTGAGGTCAAGGTGGGAAGGTCCATTTCTTATAACTAACATTTTTCCCTATGGTGTTGTTGAAATTAAAGATGAAGCTAATAATTTTGTTTGGAGAGTCAATGACCACCGGCTCAAGAAGTACCATGAAGAATTAAAGGAGCTACAGGTGGATGGAGTGGACATCAAAGATGCTATCTACCCAACCTAAAGGGGAGTTTCCTTTTTCTTTCGTTTTACTTTATTGTAAATACCATTTGATTGTTTTCAAGTAGTTAAAATTTTCTTTTCCAATGAGTTTTTGATAATAAATGTTTAGGTAATGTAGGATGAATAAAGAGTGATTGTAGATACCATTTTATCATTTTGACACCTTATTTTTGCATGAGTAGGAATAAATGTATCCTTCTAGATTTTCTCTATATCATTTTAGAGTGTTTTGAAAGCAAATTAAATTTGGTTGTCAAGACTTGGGATTTGAGCTAATGGATGAAAATTCTTGGTTGCTTGAGTACTACTTGGTTATGAACTCTAGATTGATGAGTTGAGATGAATTCTTTTTACCTAGTGAGGACTTAGCTTTATTGTTGAGATACACACATGTGATTGTGCTCTAGAACTTGCTTAGGTTCTTTCAAAATCATATTTCTATGATTGGACCACATCTATAGAGATTATTCGTTTTGTCTTCCCTTTTTCATATAATCGTTGCAATATACTTTGTTGATTCATGTTTATTCTTTTTCCTTCCCCTATTTTTCTGCTCATTACCATATTTCTCTATAGACTTGGTTACTTGTGATTTTTCTTGATGTTACTTTGTCCGAGATGGACAAAAGTTTAAGTATGAGGGAGGTGGCTAGAGCTTTGAAAAAATTGTGGTGAGAAGTGATAATTTAGAAATTTTGGAAGTTTTCTTTTTGTTGAAGTTTATTATCTACTTTATGGATTTTAAGATGGATTGTTTTTATGGATTCCGAGTGTTTGAAGGGATTCAAGGAATGGAAGTGTATGAGGGATACAATGCAAAAAGAGAAAAAATAAATAGAAAGAAGAAAAGAAAGTGAGAAAGTGTGTCAAATAGATGGAGTGGTGTATCAAAGATGAGTTGTGAGTATTGGGAAGTAAAGATCACTCTTGGAGCAATTTGATTTCTAAACATGATTTGGCATTTCAAACTCTATGAGGATAGTTTAGAAAGGAATGGGGGCTTACAAAGGTTAGTAACTAGAAAAACTTTTCAAGTCCACCAAAAGCTTCATTTAATCATGGAAATGGCAAGTGGAAGTATATTCAAAAAGTTCTAATCATTGCCGAGCACTGAAGTGGAGATGAGGGAGTAGAATTTGGTTGTTGGAGGTAGTTGAAGCTGCAGAAAAAAAAACACAACAAGCAGCTGAAAAAAAACAGAAAAGCAGAAAAAAAAGAAGATGAAAAGAAAAGAAAAGTAAAGAAAAGACAAAGGAAATTATGAAGGTTCAAAAGATGGATAGATTTTTGAATTTGAAATCGAGAATAAGAAGCTAGATGGGTTAAGTTTAATGATGATTGGAAGAAAGGAAAAAGTCAGGCAAAAGACAGTTTCAGAATTCTGGAATTTGGCTACTGATCAGCCCCTGATCGGTCGTCAGTCCGATCAGGGAGGACCAGTCCGATCACCAGACCGATCAGGCAATGTCTGATTGGTCTCTGAACCGATCAGTAAAGCTGGCATAGAACAGAATACTCCCTTCAGTATTGAACCTCCTCCAAATCAGCTCATACTCACTCCCCCTTGGCTCAGAATTCATAAGAGGCTACCACAAAAGGGCAAAGAGCATTAGAAATAATTTTGAGTATCCAAGTCTTCTATTTTTCCTTACTTTTCCATATTTCTTCTTCATGTTATATTTCTTTACCATAATTCTTTCCTTATCATATCATATTCCTCTATTTTCTTTAACATGAGTTTTTAGTATCAGAATTCATGGAACTCCTCTTTCATTCTATTCATTTCATATTTCTTAATGTTCTAATAAATCTTTGTAGATGTGGATCCAAGTCAAGAATTTTGGTGGAGAGTAGATAATAAGCAAGCCTATGGTAGTTCAAGAAACATGTTGTGTACGAGTGAGCTCCATTTTCATTGAAATGTAGAATTTAGAAAGAGAGCCACTAAAATCCCTTTTGGAAGGTTTTGTGTGATGAATTCATCTCTATGAGTCAAGAAAGAGGAAGTACGCTAAGTTGTTGATTTAAGGACAAGATACTAGTCTATTGAGTTTAGATTTTTGAGAATTAACAATCCTAGGTAATTTTTTTTCAATTGCTTCTTAATATGATTGAGAATAATCTAGGGGGAATACATCTTTAGTTTACTAGTAGCTTGTGCGAGACGTAGAAGAATAAGTGTGGGGGAGTTGATAACTTTCATTTTGTTGATTAAATTAGGCCCTCAAATCCATGTTTGATCCACTATTTTATGTTTAAGTTTATATTTATATAAAGTTTCATGAATTACCTCTATTTTAGCTTAAGATTCATTTCTTTCTACATTTAAGATGTTTTGGCACTGAAATTTAATATCATTTTGTAGGTTTCAAATGATCATGGACCTGAATCATATTGGGTTAAACTCTGGTCAGAAGTGGATCCGGATCAAAGGGGACAAGCATCGGATTAATATGGGTCGTCCATTCAAGAGAACGGTTAGATCTAAGCCATCCGTCAACTTCTGGTCGATCCAAGCTCAAGATAAACTTAATCAAGTTCATGGATCAAGATCTGAAAGTTTGGGCCAGATCAGAGTTGATTCAGCCGTTGGATCAAGCACTAGAGGATCTAGACCGTCCAAGCTAGAGAAGAGAAGATCTGAGCCATCCGCTTCAGATCTGGGTGATCCGAGTTAAGGACAAGTAGATCAGAGCCCTTGATCAAGATCTGGGAAGTTTGGGTTCGATCAGACCGTTGGATTGGTTTAGAACAATCACAGTCGTTCATGTTTTCAAGTGGAAATTTAAATCAAAATTTTCTCTGTGCGCGGGCTGGTCGTCGCGTCTTCGCCACTGTTCTTCCATGTTCTTGCGATTTTTCTTTGTTGTTTCTTCATCCGATCGCGCGGCCACTGCAGATTGAAGGAAATTCCCGATCTCAAATCGAAGATTCAGCTTTGCGAGAAGGTTGTGACAATTCCGTTGCTGCCAATTCCGGGCGAGGGTTTCACCTGGTGTTGCTTCGATCGATCACTCCCGATTGGGCACCTTAACTCAATCAGAGCTTACAGAGTCTTCGGAGGGGTTCTTCGAAGGGATCTGGTGAGTCTCTGAGTCACGATCTTAAGGCGATTGATCAAGAAGGAGAGGATCCAGAGAAGAGTTCAGTCGCGCCTCAACCAACGCAACTTGATCGCGGGAGTCGAATCTACCGATTTCAAGCTAGGGGGTTCTTAGATTGACTCTTGAGTGACGACAAGAAGGGGGATCTGGTGACGAATTCAACCTGTAGTCTAGATTTCGAATCTGAATTCATTCTCTGTAGCTACTTGTTCTGTATCAGAGTTGTGATAAGCTACTGATCGGTCCTTGACCGATCCAGACAGTACCTGATCGGTCATCAGTCCGATCAAGCGTGTAACTGATTGGTTAGCCAATCGATTAGGAAATTTTCCTGCATTAACATACTTAGTTTCAATTTTCAGCTTTATTCAATTCTTTACTTCCGAACTAGATACGTTTTAGTTTCATCTCTGCAATAGATATCAGTTTTATATTCCAATCTTGTGACTCCAAATTGCCTTGTTCAATTTTCTTAGTGTTTAAGTTCAATTCTTGCAAAACCTAGTTTAGCTCTACTAGTTAAGTCAATTCCATTTCAAATTTTACTTCCAATCTTACTTGCAAAACAAAACCCTTATTTTATCTCGAAAACCCAAATCATTTAACGACAAATAACTTTCAAGCTTGATTCAAACACTCACGACTAGTCCTTGGAAAAAAAATACGACCTGAGACCCCTATTCTACATTTAATCTTGTTAGCAAGGGTTTTGTTATAAATTCTAAATTTGAGGCTCACTTGTGACATCTATTTTGGGCCTATCATTGATACAAAATGAAACTTTTTGAGAGAATTGGAGTTTATACCAAAAGTCAAGCATATTTGGTATTTTTCACAAAACCATATTTTTCTAGCGAAGATTATATCCTAACAGATATGCTTGCAAAATTTTACAATTTTCCGAATTTTGTAGAATTTTCTAGCGATTTTTGAAATTCGGCTAGGAATTTCAGGTTTAGACTGTATCAGTCGACTGCCTGGGTACCAGTCGACTGATGTTGGATCAGTTGACTGATATGGTTGTTTGGTGATTTCTGAGGGGTTTTTCAAAAATAAAGTGAATTCTTTTGACATTGGGGTTAGGATTGCTTAGGGCAATCTTTTTGATGGTGTCAAAGGGGGAGAATTTGTGGTATTAAGTTAGGTTTAACTTGATGTGAGAAAACTTGTTGTGTTAAGTTGGGTAGAACTTAACTTGGTGTTGTGGGTGGATAATTGAAAATTGAAAGAGAGCATAGGTTAAGGGGGAGATTGCCTCTTGTTTGCTATGCTTTTAATTTTCAATTGCTATTGTTGTTTTTGTTTACCTAACTTAAACATATTGTCACACATAAAAAAGGGGGAGATTGTTGGGGCAATCGACCCAAATATGATCGGGAGGATCATAGGTTTTGATGTGTGTGTCAATATGAGTAAGTTAGGATTTGTTGTTGGTCTAATATGTGTATGTGAGTGTGCAGGTTTGTAGGTACACATAGACTTGATTGGATGTTTTCAGGTGAAGGGTGGCATGGAGACAAGCCGTGGGCTTGTGTGCGCATCCGAGGGACCATGGACAAAGTAGGGACGATGAGCCGAGGGAAGCAGACTTCGAGGAGTACGTGAAGGATGGCATGAAGGCAAGCCACGGGCTTGTGTGCATATCGGAGGGACAAGGGCCAAAGTCGAAGAGGGCTTGAAGGCGACGGATCGAGGTTGCTGAAGCAGAGACGATGAGCTGAGGGACGCGGACTTCTAGGCATGCGTGAAGGATGGCATGGAGGCAAGCCGAGGGCTTGCGTGCGCATCTGAGGGATGGGAGCCGAAGATGAAGAGGGCGTGAAGGCAACAGATCGAGATTTCTATTTGAAGAGTCAACCAGGTCGTGAGGGTCCGAGTGTTGAGTGATTGTACTCGGGAACTAAGCTGGAAGAGTTCGAGTGTGGAGAGAAATGTACTCGGGAAGGGAAACCCTAGGCTTAGGGAAGGACCAGTCGACTGCCCCAGGGGCAGTCGACTGGTGTGGCCAGAATTC
Organism: Boesenbergia rotunda; assembly: GCA_024364735.1. Taxonomy (NCBI): domain Eukaryota; kingdom Viridiplantae; phylum Streptophyta; class Magnoliopsida; order Zingiberales; family Zingiberaceae; genus Boesenbergia; species Boesenbergia rotunda. The sequence continues at coordinate 156,233 of JAGFNQ010006399.1, forward strand.
GAAAGGTCAGGCTTGAATTTCGAATTCCCGAGAGGCCAGTCTAACGATCACATTTCAGCTCGAGCTCTATTTAAGGGAGCTCGTTTAGGGTTGTTCTTTCTTGGCGAAACCTGCTTGGATAGAGCTGGTTAGTAGCCTATTGTGCTCAGGTAGTGTCCAGAAGTTGTGGCGAGGTTTCTCCACCCACAAGGAGCTACGAGATCTAGCCGGAGGTGCTCCAGAGAATCATCCACCGACGGATTAGGGATCGTCCACCTTACGGACTGCCGTGGAGTAGGAGCATTATCACCGAATCACGTATATCGGTGTGTCGTTCTTACTCGTTAGTTTTTGTTTTTATTTAGTATATTCCGCTTGTGCACTAACGATTGTAGGAAGAAAATCGAAAGAAGCTATTCACCCACCTCTAGCTTGACGGTCACGATCTAATAATCTCAAACCTTAGTTTTAAATCTAGGGCGTTAAGCCAATGCAAACTGAGGCGCCTGGGCTAATCCAAGGGGCCTCGCATGTGAGGCTGTGCAAAACCAACCCAAAGGACCTAAGGCGCCTCAACTCTCCCATGAACGGTGGCGAAAATCTTGTCCAGATTGATCTAAGGTGCCTCAGAAACAAAATTGAGACGCCTCACTTGTCAACTAAGGTACCACAAGACCAAACTGAGGCACCTCGGTTCGTGAAAAGGTAGAAAATGTTGAAACCCTCACCTTTTCGGCCAAAATCCTCCCTTTTGCTTCTTCTCAGCTGGCAAAAGTGCCTCCTCAGCCCAACTTTGCCAAAACTCAATCTCAACTCTCCATAAATTCCACCTGGGTAAAATCTCAACCCTTAGATCTAATTTACTTCATTTTTTTCTTTCTATGTTACTTGTTCCTACAATTACAATGGCTTGATTATTGGATGAATGATTAGGAAAAAGTGAATATTGAATCCTCCCTCCACGAGCATTAGGGATGCACCCTCTACCGACAGTAGATTCACCACTTAGTGATTAAGACTTAGGTGTTTAGAACACACCTTTGCCCCCCTTAAGACTAGATGTTTAAACCAATCTTACTTCAATAGCTACTATTTAGAGCTAGTTAGGATCTTTGTGTACTATAAACTGAACCAACTATTATATTATAGCCAATCCTATGACTTAACTTTGTATTCTCAATTTTATAATAATTTGGTGAAAGTTGATGACTTAGTATACTCCATCAGAGTTGTTGGGAGGGACTTTGCATTTTCCCCCACTATCCTGATTGATCATATAGGGCTTTGGACTTTCACTTGTCCCTTCCTTTGCTACGCCAGTAGGGAGCTACCATTTGGTGAGCCCTACTCACATATTACTTTGGATACCATCCATATGTATTTTTTCAGGGTAGAGAGGACTGTCACGATGAATGACTTTAGGTCACTATCTCTTAGAGTCTAGGATTACATTTTATATAGAGTTCTCACTGTCTATATTTTACCTGTCACATCTCAAGATGTGTTGACAATCTGTATGTCTCATTCCTTCTTTCTTTATGCTCTACGACAGAGACCGGACATTGACATAACTCCCCATATATTCCATAATATAATCCATGCATTAGGCACTATCACAAAGAAAAGAGTCCATATGCCCTACTTCCATGTCCTGACAGCCCTATTCGCAACCATATGTGTTGACATCTCTTAGGGCTCACTCACTCCATTGAGTGAGTACGACTTTATGGGTGAGCAACACGTGTCCTTAGCCCAGATAGAGGCCAGTGCTAAAGGGAATCTATCTTGGAGAGGGAGTGCTCCATCTGTCGAACCTGCCAAGCCAGCCGCAACTGCCAATCAGATAGTTGATCAGTCAACCGTAACAGGCAAGCAGATAGATGGATAGCCAACTGAGCAAGCAGTCAAGGCGACAGATGAGGAGGTCCCAAATTTTGTCTTTCCTGATCCTTACGGGTCCAATTTTACTAGGTCCGTCGACGAGAGACTTGCTTGACTCGAGGAGCCCTCATTTTCGATCCGGCAATTCATTTTCGACCTTCGCGAGGAGATCCAAAGTGCAGCTATTGGACTTCATGAGGAGATTTGAGATTCAGTCATAAGATTGTGCACTCAAATCACCACAGGATTCCATAGGATGGAGGATCTGATGTGGACCTATGTTCCTCCATCTCCACCTCCTCCAAACGAGACCTAGCTGATTTCTATCTTGATTCGACTTGACTGACTTTGTATTTTGAGTTATTTACTGACTTGACTTATGCTGTATTTTGGGTTGAGACTTATTTTGCTTTGTGACTTGTTTAACACCTTTATGTGATCTATTCAGTAACTTCCTTTCTCATAATAATGTATGTGTGTGCTAGACTAGACTTATATCACGTACTTAGACATCTTTAAAAATTACATTTCAAAATTTAAAATTTATTTTTAACATAAATTTTCAAAACCTAACTTGAACATTCAAATCTAACTATTTTAGTTTTTTAAAGACATTGATACAAGAGGGGCTATGCAATTAATTAGTTCGGGGGAGCATTAAGATTAAATTGTCTTATTCAATTTTTCAAATTTCTAGAATTAGGTAGCTTGAAAAATTATTTGTTTTCAAAACACTTAACTAAAATGCCTAAGTGAATTTTGACACCTACTTAGATATATGTTTTTGAAGTTAGGCATGTTTGAAATATTTTGAAAAATTATTTTTTTGATATTTTAATCTCCATTTAAGATTTGAAAATATTTTCTAAAAGTTAGTTTGTCAAAAATCACCTTTTTACTATTTTAAAATATCTATTTTTGAAAATATTTTAGTAAAATGTTATACTTTCACATCTTTTTAAAAAATTTATCTTTAAAACTACTCTTGGAAAATTATTTTAATAGTTATACCTTTTATAAATCTTGCTTTGAAAATATTTAAGAAATTTTATAAACAAGATATACTCTACCTTGAAAATTATTGCTTAACTTAGCTTTTCGAAAACTCACTTGTTGGGAAGAATTTATGTTGACTTGAAAATTATAGATACACTTTCTAATGGATTTTTAAAAACAATATTATCACTATAGTTTACATCCCTTTTGGGAATTAAAACTTAATTTTATTTAAGGGATACTTTAAACAATTCTATTTTTGTTGACTTAGTTTTTCTTCAACTATTTTTGGTTAAATTTTTTAAGACCGTATCATTTATGGATTTTGATACTACCTTTATATTCCTTAAAAATCATTCTATTGTAGGTCTCCCTTTTGATCCAAATGTTGCTAATTAGTCACTATCCTTGGTTTTTTCTATCAATATAATGTTGCTTGTGTTATTCTTTCTTAGATGATAATATTATTGTTTATTTTGATAAATGCAAAAGAAGGAGAGTTAAGGGTTACAAGCTAGAAAATTAAAATACTTGAAAAATAATCTTGATTTTAGAGCATCTCATTGAATATTACTATCATTGTTGCTATTTTTTTCTTCTAACTTTATCTCAAGTTATTATTGCATCAAAAAAGGAAAGATTATTGATGCAGTTTACACTAACGATCAAAGTCAGGTTTTAATGAATGACAAATAGGTTAAAGTTAGTTGTATTTTCTAACCTTGTTACCAAGTGTGCAGGGTTGAAAAGCTTAGAACCTGACATCAGGCCGAAGTCCAAGATGGTGGAGTCCTGACAAAAAATCCAAAGTGGTGGAGTATTGACATAAGTCCAGTTGGGTCTGAGGGGTTGACTACTAGCCGATGTTCAGGGTGGTAAAGTCTTGACAAAAGTCCAAAGTGGTGGAGTCTTGACAAAAGTCCATTTAGACCCGCGAGGCTGACAACTAGCCAAAGTTCAAGTTGGTGGAGACTTAGCAAAAGTCATGGTGGGTTACATAGCTGAGTAAATTTACACAAAGTAAGTGAGGTAAGTCATTGGAGGAGCAAATTCCAGTGAGGGCGAGTCCCATTTGGGACTTTAGGTGCAGTCCAACTTAGAACCATTTTGGGTCTCTAAGTTGAGGCTTTTGACTAGATCCTGGTCTTGGGAATACAGGATTTATTTAATACTCAGTTTATTTAATCCATATTGTAGTTATGCTAACTTTGTTTTGCAGGATATTTGTTGTTTTAGATTAACATGATTTTATAGGGTTTAAATTATAACAGTTGTCTCAGATAATAGTGCCCAAGACACCTCAGTTTGGACTAAAGGTGCCTCAGGTGGTTGAGGGCACCTCTGCGCGGTCTCGATTGAAGATGTGAATTCAGTGAACTGAGACACCTCTGGTTGGATTTGAGGCGCCTTCTAGAGGATAAGCAGCGAAAGCAGCAACTTTGGATCGAGGATAGAATTCACTCGATCTGAGGCGCCTCAGCTCTCAACTAAGTCGCCTCAGCTCTCAACTGTGGTGCCTTAGATGCCTTTTATAAGGGCAATGTTGTTGAAGCTTCAAGACACAACCTTTCACTACGACATTCAAGCTTTCGCGTTCATCCTGCTGCTTCCATATCTTCCTGTTGCAAGACTGCTTCGATCAACTAAGTCCGACCGTTGCCGGAAGACCGACGCCAACACATGAACTGATCCAGATCCTACTTAAGTATTAGTAACGAATTTATTTACTGGTAGTTAATTCATATTAAGTATGAAGTGTAAGGTTGTTACACTTCCTACTCATCTTTTTTACCGATTACTCTACCGGGAGTTTACCATTAGAGAGTATTAGTAGATTGCCTCGTTGGAAAGGTTCAAAGGACCTGGCCTTGCAGTAGGAGTCGCTGAAGGCTCCGAAGTAAGTAAAACCAACTGTGTCTTTTACTTATATCTTTCGCTTTATTTTTCTGCTGCGTTCATTCATGTTTTATTATTTTAAAAAAAAAGTGAAACATTTTTAAAGTCACATGATTTACCCCCCTCCCCCCTCCCCCTTCTCACGTGCAACAGTCCTACATCTTGAACTCCAACAGAAATATGCAGGATCCCTATTTAGATGAATAGATAAGTTAGAACTAGTAATATAGGCTTCAATACAAAGAGAGAATGCCCTCACGGGGTGCTCAATTGACTAAAGGGTGGTAGATTTACTACAATGAGGCAGGGATCAATTCCCAACACACGCATGTCCTTAGGAAAAAACTTCTCCCACCCTCTAGCCACTTAGCGGTCGGCTATAAGCTGACCTTGTGATTTATCTTCCTTCACATAATCTGGGGACGAGTTATGAGGGACACATAAGATGAACATAATCACCTTTATTGCTACAATACAAGAGAAAAGAGTAACACATACAAGTCAAAAGCATTGTGTATATCGATTTTCAAACACATTCTAGGATATCCTAAAGACGGGAGATAAATATGCCAGATCTTACGGCACAAGGCTATATTACCATGGATCAATCACTCTTCCACAAATGTGTGCTGATTTATACTAATCACCTCAAGAAGAATCTTCTTTAATTATCTGATTTGCAATGATCTTGACTTTACCAAAGGAAAGTGGCCTAAAGTCCCCAAAATTTCTGGACTAACCTTTTTTGGCACTAACGTAATAGACGTAATGTTGATCTCTTTCAGTAACTTATTTGTTTTAATGAAGTCATCTATAGCACTCAACTAATCCTCCTTTACAATTGGCCAATAAGCATTGGGCTAACCGATAGCCACTTGGGTGCCAGTGAATGAGGGCACCCCTATGCACTCGGTCGCTCCTATTCCCAGGTGCCCAAGTGTATATAGGTGCCCGAGAAGCAATTTTCTATCTACGGCTAGCCGTTCGCGAACGTTGCGACGGGGATGACCTCTAAGCCACGTGTCAAGCGCCACTAAGCTCTCGGGCGCCCGAGTAGGGCCACGTCAGCATTCGGATAGACTTGAGTAGGGCTATAAATAAACTCCCAAAGCTTAGTTCCAAACATCAATTGATTGTAAATGAATTTCTACTAAGTTTTTCTTTGCCTTTCTGAGTTCTAGTGTGTGTAAGAGGCTTCTTCACCTCAAAGAGTTTTATCTGTAGATTGAGCTAAATTTTGTCTTGGATTAGCAACCTTCCTGGTTGCAAATCAAGTAACTGTCTGTGCCTTTTTTTCGCTTAGTTGTTTTTGCTTATGTTACTTATTATTGATAACTAATATCTATCTTTGTTTAAGTAAGATAAAAGATTGGTTTAAATTTGCAGGGGCAATTCACCCCTTCTTACCGATCGCACGATCATCGATAAATGGTATCAAAGCTAGGATGCTCCTGAAGGACTAACCGTCATCTGAAGCACATACAAAATGGTCAGACCAGCCATCTACCCGCTAATGTTCGTGGGGGAGTTTGCTACTTGGAAGCGAAAGATGCAGGTATTTTTTAAAACTGACTTTGATTTATTATTAATTATGAAAAATAGTTTTGTAACTCCCAAAGACACCAATAATAAAGATAAAGATGATAGCCTGTGAATGAAAATGGAACAAGCAGATTTTGTAGCAAACAAGAAAGCAGAATTTCATCTGCTAACTGTACTACCTGTGCAAGAAGTCAACCGAATCGGAACCTACCAATCAACGAATGAACTTTGGGATAAGTTCCTGGAACTGCACCAAGGTACTTCTTAAACAAAACTAGCAAAACGAGATCTACTCCGCAATCAACTCAGCAACCTTCGAATGGAAGAAGGAGAATCAATTGCCCAGCTACATGCCAAACTCAAACAGCTGATCACGAGGCTTAACAACCTTGGAGAAACGGTAACAAGTCACAACGCACAGAGGTATGCTTTAAATGCATTCCCACGGACCCCAGACTAGACTTCTATAATAAGCGCGTACTTCATCTCTAAGCACCTTGAGGTAAGTACCTTAGATTATTTTCGACATTAGAACTTCACGAATCTTTATGCGTAGGAAATAGTAAGATGGACAACTTAGCTCTAAGTACGAGGAAGATCCAACATGAGAGAGTCTTCAAAAGATGAAGAAGATATAGCATACATGTTAAGAAAACTATCCAAATATTTCAAATCTAAAAGGCTTAATAAAGTGCAGGTAGGAAATGTTCCCCAAAGCAAAGGAAGATCTGTTGCTATAATTATGAGGAAGAAGGGCACATCAAGAGAACTACCTGAGGCTAAAGATGAACAAATCCAACAAGGTCAAACACAAGAACCTAAAAGTCACATGGGACAAATCATTATCAGATGAGTCCGATCTCATGGAACACGTGCGGACTTGCACTGATGCCCACCCATGAAGAAGAAGAAAGTATCGATGAAGAGGGAGCCACATCTGAAGATAGCAGCGATGAAGGGGGAGCTTCGGAGTTCGAAAAAGTTATGGTAAGTGAGGTATATTTTCTACCTTCTGATGAACTCTATTCAGGTATTAAGGTAATGATGAAATCAATATGCAAGTTAGAAAATAAAATTTTAAAATTAAAAAAACTAGCTTCTTCATGCCCACTTGAAATGTTTGACAAATTAAAATATGAAAATGAAAATTTGAACGCTCAAGTTGAAAAATTGAAAAACAATCATACATGTTCAAATTGTATGATTGTTCAAATTGTTTTCAAATTCAAAAGTTAGATATTATGGAGGACTAAATTGGTATTTATGGTTTCACATGGGCTAAATAATAAAAATTCTTAAAATTTATATTCCACCTAAGTTTTTGATTAATCCTGTCGGAAAGAACTTATATTGGATTCCAAAATCTATACTAAACTGTTAGATGTTATTTATTACTTGTTTGTCAATATTTTTTTATAATTAATACTTTATTTGTAATTTTTTTGAAATTTGTTTTGAAGATATAATTATTGTAGAAAAATTAGTTTAATATTTTTTGATGACAGAGTCTGCCGTTAGCTATCCTCAATTTTTTTCGAAATTTTTAACAATTAAACAGATTTATTATAATTTTTCATTCGAAAGCATATTTTTAAATTTTAAAAATATTTAAAAAATTAATTTCATCGAATCTTATATTTCAAGATCTATGGATTATCTTTCAAGCGTTAAGAAAAATTTTCAAATTTATTTAAGTTAAAATTAAATTTTAAAATTATCAATTTTAAAATTTATCCATTCGAAATTCAAAATTATTTTCATAAAGTTAGAAAATTGATTTCACTTTGATAATTTTTACAGAGACGAGTCTGCTAAAATTCTAACATGGATAAAAATTTGAGTAATTTTGAGTAAAAATAAATAAATTATTTTTTAGAAATTAGACATTAAATTTTAAAAATAATTTTTGATTAAATTTTTAAAAATAGGATTTTCTGGAATCTAACTATTAGATTTGCATGTACTAAAAAATTTTGGACGTTCAAATAATTTTCTATAAATTTTTATTTATTTTTATCATTAGTGTTAAGTTTACCCTTAATATGTTTAAATTTTGATATAATCAAAGGGAGAGAAATAAGATTAAGTTAAGGAGGAAGTGTAATTTTAATTTTTTTATTTTTGTACTTACATTGTCGACTCGGGTCAGGGGGCGGGGAATTTTGTTTTTTGTTTTAAGGGAGAAATAAGATTATGTTTAAATTTTTATTTATTCCTGTATTTTTTATGTGTTCTTTTACCCTAACTTAACTCGGGTTGATGCACATCAAAACGTGAGAGATTGTAAATTACCCAGGTAAGTTTTGATGTGGTCAACCGAGTTAAGTTAGGTCCTGTTGTGTTTGATCCCTGTGTCTAAGTGTGAAAGAACTTAGGAACGCAGAAAGTCAAGTAGAAGACGTAACGATCGAGAAAGATGACACGGGAAGGGAGCCAATGGGCTTGATGCATCCAAGGGACGCACAGATCTGCGAAAAAGTACGCCGGTGGAGCAAGGTTCGTAGAATCGCGATCCTACACAGGATCGATTTGGGGTCAGGATCGGATCGGTCAGGATCGGATCGTAAAATCGTACGATCCTATCAAAAACCCTTAAAATGAAAAAATATACAATTTTTATTAACACTATAATGAAAATAATCACGTTTAACTTCAAGAATATTCTATTTATTACAAGATGATCCAATTTAATTGTCAACCTATTAGATAATAGACATCTAAAGACTTATCATTTTAGAAAAAAGATATAACATAATATTATTAATCAAAACTAACTTAAAAATAATTAAATAGATATTTAATAATCTTAAACACTAACACTAACGATGTAAAAGATAAAAAATAATAAAAAGATTAATAATCTTCTGGACCTCTGAAAAGGCTTTAACAATATTTTTTGGATTCAATCTTAAACAACTTGTAGATCTTTGAACGAGTTTCAATTTGATATATTATAGGTCACGTGGTTCAATCCGAGTCAAAGTTATGACCTCTTAAAGCTTCATCGATCCTGTTCCGATCCTGTTCCGATCCTGTCCGATCCTATACGATCCTGTCCGATCCTGTCCGATCCTACCGATCCTGCTGCGATCCTGCTACAAAAAACGATTCTGCGCGATTCTGGATCGTTTTGTGGTCCAGGATCGTAGGATCATACGATCCTACGATCCAGGATCGCGATTTTGCAAACTATGAGTAGGGCAACGTCAACGTTCGGATAGACTTGATTAGGATTATAAATAGGTCCCAAGAGCTCAGTTTCAAATGTCAATTAATTGTAAACGAATTTCTACTGTGTTTTTCTTTGTCTTTTTGAATTCTAGTGTGTGTAAGAGGCTTCTCCGCCTCAAGAAATTTTATCTAGAGATTGATCTTAATTTTCTCTTAGATTAGAATCTTCCTGATTATAAACTAAGTAATTGTTTGTGCTTTTTTTCTTTCGCTTTGTTATTTTTTTTATATTACTTATTGATAATTAATCTCCATTTTTATTTAAACAAGATAAAAAATAAATTTAAATTTATATAGATAATTCATCTCTTTTTTATGACTGTACGATCACCGACATCGGATACTTTCTCCGTATCCTCCGCTACGTGGCCTTATACAATCATACCAAGAGCCGCTTTCGATTCTTTCCAAATCCCGGCACAGTAATTTTTTTAAAAAAATTGATGATTTTTTAAAACTCTTATTATGTTAATAACATTTTATCTTTAAAATTTAAAAATTATATTAAAAATAATTAAATAAAAAAATTTGGATACATTATGTATTTAAAGGTTTCAGATTTGATGATAATATATTAAAATTATATATATATATATATAACAATATTTCATAAATTAATATATATCAATTTTGATTTGAATTTTTTAATATTATAATTTTGATTTTTAAATTTTAAAGATAAAATTTTATTGATATAATCGGAAATTTTTAATAAAAAATTAAAATAGTGTGAGTATTGAATTAACCGAATTAATCCCGAGGCAATCTAACTAGCGACTCCTCATTGGCTCAACCCTCGCCACGGTGGCTTCTCCGGGCCAACAATTCTATCCCCTTATCCTTCACACCCTCCTTCTCCCTTGATGTAAACCAAAACACTCCTCTGGATCCAACGATTGCTCTCTTCGATGGCGCTTCAGGCATCCCTCCTTCCTTCAGCTCTCTCAGCTCTGAAAGAGGTCAGCCTGCAGTTAATTTCTTGTTCCTTTGTTCTTCTCCATGGATTGGCTTCTAAAACAGGGGAACGCAGGGGAAGGCTAATGGAGCACTCAAGGAATCGGCTTTCTTGGGGGTGTCTCTTTCTGAAAACCCCAAGTTGGAGTTTGGTTCTTCATTTTTATAAGCAACAAGGTTCTACATTTAATAAATTTAAACAAAAAATTTGCCTATACATTCGTCATGTCCATCTATTTAGAAAGTGAATTTTACTTTTTATTTCTTAATATGAGAAAATATTGGATTTTATTTGGCAGAGACTTAATCTTTCGGTTGGAATCCGAGCACAAACGGCGGCCACCACCCCCTCTGTCAACCGCGCCTCCCCAGACGCCAAGAAGACGCTTCGCAAGGGGAACGTCATCGTGACGGGAGCCTCGTCGGGGCTTGGCCTGGCGACGGCGAAGGCGCTGACGGAGACGGGGAAGTGGAACGTCATCATGGCGTGCCGCGACTTTCTGAAGGCGGAGCGGGCGGCGAAGGCGGCAGGCATGGCACGGGAGAACTACCAGGTGATGCACCTCGATCTGGCGTCGCTGGACAGCGTGCGCCAGTTCGTGGCGGCGTTCCGGCAGTCGGGGCGGCCGCTGGACGTGCTGGTCTGCAACGCGGCGGTCTACTTCCCCACGGCGAAGGAACCGACCTACACGGCCGATGGGTTCGAGATGAGCGTGGGGGTGAACCACCTTGGACACTTCCTTCTCGCGCGCCTGCTCGTCGACGACTTGAACGTTTCCGACTACCCCTTGCGCCGCCTCATCATCGTCGGCTCCATCACCGGTAAGTCCCAGCTGATTGCTTTACCTCATTTTACAAAAGCAAGTTTGTACTCAAATCGTCTCAATTAGGCAACACAAACACCTTGGCCGGAAACATACCACCGAAGGCGAACCTTGGTGACCTCCGGGGCCTCGTCGGTGGACTCAACGAGCTCAGCGGCTCCACCATGATCGACGGCGGGGAGTTCGACGGCGCCAAGGCCTACAAGGACAGCAAGGTGTGCAACATGCTAACAATGCAGGAGTTCCACCGGCGGTTCCACGAGGAGACTGGCATCGCCTTCGCCTCCCTCTACCCCGGTTGCATCGCCACCACGGGTCTCTTCCGAGAGCACATCCCTCTCTTCCGCCTTCTATTCCCGCCTTTCCAAAAGTACATCACCAAAGGCTTCGTCTCCGAAGAGGAAGCAGGCAAAAGACTTGCGCAGGTATTGGAGTTAACTGATCGATATATCCAACCTTAACTAGCTAGCATGGCTAGCTCCTGATCAATTTGTCATCGTTGCTCTAATTATGATTGATGCAGGTGGTGAGTGACCCGAGCTTGAATAAGTCGGGGGTGTACTGGAGCTGGAACAACAACTCGGCGTCGTTCGAGAACCAGTTGTCGGAGGAAGCCAGTGATCCTGTGAAGGCAAAGAAGGTGTGGGAGGTCAGTGAGAAGCTGGTTGGGTTGGCTTGATTAGGAGTTCGAACTTTGGGAGACAAAGCAGATTTGAGTTTTCATTTAGTTGAGTTATATATGCAGCTCTCTTAAGTGTTATTATTGGTAGAAGTTGTTTGTAAAATTTTGAAGCACAAGGGAATGAAGAAGGTTCATGATGTTGAAATCGTGTACCGTGAGCACTACTTTTTCTTTGTATTCCCTTCGTGCCAGTGCGTATCGACAAAGAGTATATATATCCTCTGAACTAGCTAGCTAGCTAGCTTCCTCCATGATATTCCGTGATCTACATTTGCCAGACTGTGCTACCAATAGCATAGCAAAGCTGTTATTTTGTTCCACACAGATCCACACCATTTTGTGGATAAACTTCACTGTACCTAACTAAATGTTGAGCAATACATTTTTTACCTTATCCACACAAGATGATCTCTTTGATGTAACATGAAGATACTAATGTTCTACACAGTGGCAGAGAAAAGGCCGATCATCATCGATGATACGAGATGGTAGCTAGTGACAGTACTGTGTGGCCATTGGCAGCAACAATACGAGGGTGTAAAGTTCTTGCTTCAACGAGGGTGTAAAGTTCTAATCCCACCTCACTATATATATATATAGTGATCGCCTACGGACCATTTCCTGCGGACTGTATGCATGGCACGGCGCTGCGCTGGTCTGCGTGGCAACGAACGCAAAAATTAATCGCGTGGCACGGCGCTGCGCGTCAGGCACTTGCCTGATCGGTCACGGTGACCGGTCAGGCAAGTGCATGATCCATGGCGATCGTCGCCGGCGGCCATGACGGTGTACCGACGATAGAGCTTGCTGTCGCGGTAGGAGGTGACGCGGCCATGGAGCTCCAGCGTGACGCCGCCTCGCTCGCTGGACCTTGACCCAGATGGAGTTGGATCGGCAGCTGAACCGGCTCAACAAATTGCTGAGCTCCGACCGTGTCCTGGCAGAGAGGCGCTGCTCCTGGTCGTCGCCGGAGCTGCAGTCGGGGGCGACGCCCTGGACGACGTCACCCGGGAGCGGCATGGTGTCCTAGACGGAGTCGGACCAGCGGCTGAGTCGACTCAACAAATTGCTGAGCTCCGACCGTGTCCTGGCAGTGGAGTAAGCAGCGAGGCGCTGCTCTTGGTGGTCGCCGGAGCTACAGTCGGGGGCGACGCCCTAGACGACGTCGACCGGGAGCGGCATGGTGTCCTAAACGGAGTCGGACCGGCGGCATGGTGTCCTAGACGGAGTCGGACCGGCGGCTGAGTCGGCTCAACAAATTGCTGAGCTCCGACCGTGTCTTGGCAGGGAGTAAGCAGCGAGGCGCTGCTCCTGGTCATCCCAGAGTTGCAGTCGGGAGCGACACCCTGGACGACGTCGCCCGGGAGCGGCATGGTGTCGTTGACACGCAGACCAGCGCAGCGCCGTGCCACGCATGCGAGGCGCTGCTCCTGGTCGTCGCCGGAGCTATAGTCGAGGGCGACGTCCTGGACAACGTCGCCCGAGAGCGGCATGGTGTCGTTGCCATGCAGATCAGCACAGCGCCGTGCCACGCAGGCGGTCCGCAGGAAATGGTCCGCAAGCGATCACTATTCTATATATATATATATATATATATATATTATTCTATATATATATATATATATATATATATATATATATATATATATATATAAAAGTGTTCTGTTGGGCGCCCACCCTATTCGTGGATGGCTGAGTGAGTGTGAGTGTGAGTGTGTGTGTGTATATATATATAGAGAGAGTGTGTGTCCCATTACGCTGTCCATCCTCGCGTGCACCGAATCGTCAAAGTAACATCCTATATTGATTTGTTATCAAAAGACTGTCTTGCCTTCATGTATAACCCAACTATCCTCCACTATATAGTAGTAGCTTATTCACATAATTGTCTTTCTCCTATTTTTTCTGTTTAAATCGGCATGTTATAGCAGCTACGAACTCATAGTCGCTACATAGTTATAGCAGCTATGATTTCATAGTTGCTATAACATAGAGAGAAAAAATTTAAAGATTAAAATTGTTCAAAGCCTTAAAAGATTTAAACGATATTTTTTAGCATAAAATTGAATTGTTATGGATTACATCTTGTAACTATTTGTAGATATATGAATGAGTTTTAATTTGATATATTGTGTATTTCGTAATTCAATTTGAGTCAAAAGTTATTGCCTCTAAAATTTTAGGGTTTAACATTCACGTCAACTACGGTTTTATAGCTGTTATAACGTGAATGTCCCTTAATTTTGAGAGATCATAACTTTGACTCGGGTTAAACTACGTGACATATAATATATCAAATTTAAGCTCATTCAAATATCTACAACTAATTAAGGGGTAGAACTCATAACAATTAGACTTTAAACTAAAAAAACATCATTTAAATCCTTATGGGATGTTTCGAACAATTTTACCTTAATTTTTTTCGTATTATAGTAACTATGAAATCGTAATTGCTACAACTATGTAATAGCTCAATAATAGTTGTAGGTCCCATGCAGGCAGGCTTGAGGGGGTGAATAGCACTGCAGAGTTAAACTATATCTTGTGTCCTTTCTTAGCAAAGATAGAAGATTAGTTAAGTAATTAATTTAATCATAAACAACAAATAGAAAATCATAAGAGACTAGAAAAATTTTACTTGGTTGTAATCGGGGCGATTTTTAATCTAAGACTTTGAAAAATCTCCACTAAAAATGTCTCCTTTAGTGTAGGCGGAGAAGTTTCTTACAAATGTTAAACAACTCATAGAAAGACTTGGAAAGAGTATTACAATGGTTGTTCTTTTTTCTTAGCTCTAGGGGATATTTATAACCCGAAAATAGATGTTACCATTGTACTAACATAGGCCTAAGGCACCTCGTTAGATACGATTTTATCCATGATGCCAACGATTGCTCAACGATAAGTTTTGATCTGAGGCACCTTAATTCTGACCTAAGACGATAAGTTTTGCTCCTTAGTTTAGCTTTTGAGCAAAACTTAGTCTTTAATTTCAACTGAGGTGCCTCAGTTGACCTTTTAGCCAAAGTCAACATTCATGTTGACTTTCTCTATCTTCATTTGCTTAGTTGATTTTCAGCCAACCAGAGTTAGGCTCACTGTAGCCCAACTCCTACTTGCACCTCGAACTAGCTTCCTACCCAGCTTTTTATCC
The DNA here is from genome assembly GCA_024364735.1 of Boesenbergia rotunda. Lineage (NCBI taxonomy): Eukaryota > Viridiplantae > Streptophyta > Magnoliopsida > Zingiberales > Zingiberaceae > Boesenbergia > Boesenbergia rotunda. Next base: position 171,372 of record JAGFNQ010006399.1, read on the forward strand.
CTCAGACGTCACACATGCCCTTCTTGTCCATCGATGTACTCTTCCGCAGCCTTTACGTTCCTCGGATACACCAAGCCCGTCGCTCCCTTCTCTGTATCATCCTTCTCGTCTGTTGCGTCTTTCACTCAACTTCCTGTGCTCTTAAACTCCTGCACACTTAGAAACAAGGATAAAAAACACACAGGTCCTAACTTGATTTGGTTGATCACATCAAAACTCACCTAGGGTACTTACAATCTCTCTCTTTTGTATGTGTATCAGCATAAGTTCAGTTAGGGTAAATCAAATAAGAAAATAACATAGTCTATCAAAAACAATAAGATAGATTATGCAATTAAGTAAATGGAATTTGGCAATTAAATAAATATCAAATAAACCTCCCCATTATCTAAACCCCCAAAAATTCACCCCCTTTGATCACATCAAAAAAATCGGGGTTAACAAAAAAAATTGAAAATATTTTATATTCTAGTAAGAATCTTAATAGCTTCTTAAGGGGAAGAAAGGTTTTATATTTCTGAGCGAAAAGCATGATTTTTCTAAATATATAAAATCTGATAGAGAGTCACCCAAAACAATTAAATCAATAAGAATCTATGAGATTTTTAATATTTAAATTGTATTTTTCCAAAATAAATTTGTAAAAATCATCTTTTGATCGGAAAATTTTTAAAAAAATTTGTCAACAAGTTAAAGTAGGCAATCTAACATTGTAAAACAATACTCACAGAGAAATAAATTTATAAGTATCTTAAAAAAATTATTACACAACTTAGAAATTTGTATAATAGTCAACAAAATCTCAAAAATTTTCCGTGGATAGATATGAATTGTGTCTATTACAGAAAAATTCAAAAACAAATTAAATTTTGAAACAAATCATCGAAAACATTTTTCATTATTCAAGAATTTCAAAAGAAATTTATTTAATCTCTAACTACTAAGCATGCATTAACAGTTTAAAATAAATTTGGGAACCGAAAATAAATTTCTACCTACTAGATTAATAAAAAATTTAGGTAGAGTATAATTTTTAGATACTTTTATAATTTAGCCCCTATGATTCCTTAAATACCAATTCAATCCTCTAAAATATTTAACTTTTAAGCTAGAAACATCTGAACAAGCATGATTTTTCAACATTTCAAATTGTTTTTTTATTTTATCATTTTCATGCTTTAATTGGTCTTATAGTGCAGGGGACATGTAGAGGCTAATTTCTTTTTCATATTTATAATTTTTTACCTTAATTTATAAAAATATTTAGCCATTGATTTTATACCTGAGTATAACTGATCAGGAGGTAGGAGACATATCTCACTTACCATATCATGTTTGAACCAGGATGTTTTCCCTTCATCATTACTTTCTTTTGACGTGGCTCCCCCTTCATCGATGTTTTCTCTTGATGACTTGTCATAAATACTAGTTCGACATATTCCTCATGTTCAGACTCTTCTGAAGATGAATCATCACATGTTGCCTTCAGGTTCTTGTGCTTGGACTTATATAGCCCTTTGTTTTTGTTCTTTAACTTTGGGTAGTTGTCTTTTACGTGTCCTTCCTCCTCACACTCGTAGCATCTAATCTTTCTCTTTCCTAGAGAGTGCTTCTTGGACTGCATCTTGTTTAGTTTATTAGTTTTAAAATACTTTTTAAATTTTCTTACCATATGGGTTGTTTCCTTATCTACTGAAGATTCTCCATCCAGTTCAATCGTCCTCGTGTTCAGGCAATATTGTCCATCCTTCTTTCTCTTCTTGCACACAGAGTTCATGAAACTCGAAAGACAAAAATAAGTTTTCTAGAGTACTTACCTCGAGATCATTGGAGACGTAATAAGAGTCGACTATTGACATCCATTTCGATGTTCTAGAAATGCATTTAGGGCATACCTTAGCGAATCCCTGTTTGTTACTGTTTCTCTGAGATTCGTAGGTCCGGTGATCGACTTCTTGATTTTTAAGTGTAGTTCGGCTACCATTTCTCCTTCTTTCATTTGGAGATTCGTCAACTTACTTTAGAGTAGATTTCGTCGAGCGAGCTTTGCTTCCGAGGTTCATTCATGCAATTTCAGTAACTTCTCCCATAACTCTTTTGCTAACTCATAGGTGTCGATCCGGTTAACTTCCTAAGCCGGGAGTACACTTAGCAAATAAAACTCTTCTTTGACGTTGGCTACAAAGTCTGACTATTACTTCTTGCTCCAGAAATGTGCTTCTTTTATCTCTCATTGTTCTCGATTTTGGGTACTTCAAAATCATATTTTATTATAAGTAAAATTTCAAAATCGGTTCTAAAGAATACCTCCATTTTTCACTTCTATGTCGCGACTCCCCCTCAAACTTTGTTGGATGAATGCTAGTTCCAACCATCATCTTCTTGCTTTAGATAGCGGTTAGTATAGGGTCTCTAGGCGAAAAATATTTAAAAACATAGTGGAAAATTAAGATCCTATCGAGCAATTCATGCGAAAAAAAACTCATACAAAGTTGGATCTATCTAACTAAGGGTTATACCTTTGTTATGAGCCTTTCGGTTATCCCGCTCATCCTCGGTTCACCAAATCTCTTGCACGTTTAAGTGTCTGTGCCTCTACTAGTATCCACATGAACACGATTTATGCCTCGGAGAAGAACTACCTTAGTTGTGCTAACAACATAGGATGACTCAGAAAACATCAAAACCCCAAGTGAGGGTTTCGACCAAGAGTGAAGCATGATCACTAGTCTCATCACAAGAGATCCTTTTATAGTCATCCAAGTGAAGATGAACCTAGTGTGAATGCCAATAAAACTCAATGAATATCTTGATATTGAATTTAGTTTTTGCATCTTCTCTTCATCTAATGAAGAGAATAACTCAATTTGATTTTTCCATCTTCTCTTCATCTAATTAAGAGAATAGTTCAATTTGATTTTTCATCTTCTCTTCCTCTAATAATAATATTCATTAACCTTTTAATGAATATTATTCATTCTCAAGTGGTTGAGTCTAATCTAAAAGAGTCTAACTCGGATAGACTCCATCCCTCAACTCAATTGGATTCATTAGAGTCTAACTTAATTAATCCAATTTAGAATCACAATTTAGTCGAACTAAATTTAATTTATCTCCAAGACATTGAGTCCTTTGTGTGTGACCCAATTGGGTCTCGTAACGTTGGTAATGTATATAAACCACTTAAGATACATAAATAATGAGCGACATCTAGCAATGCATCATTACTACCTAAGTGACGAGAATGTTGAGATCTGACATAACCTTTCCGCGACTATTATAATATATGACTTTGTCCTTCTATCTTAGATATTTAGATTGATCAATAAGACATAGATCGTGCCATCCTCTAATTAATCATTGTGTTTCTTGATCACTGAGTAGACTCACTAAAATAAATGACCACAATATCTTATATTGACTCATTTGAACATGGTCATGCATTTAGTAGTCTTACTCAATCAAAGGCGCCCACAGATATCACTCCCGTTATATGAGAGGGATAGATCTCATCTACATCACTCACATCCCTCCGCAAAATTTGTTGCATACCTAGTAATCGCCTTTATAGTTCACCCTGTTACAGGTGACGTTAAACGATACCAAAGCACACGACTCCTTATATAGAGAACCATAGTGACTTTAGGTTTAAGGACTATTTATACTAATAGTCATATGACAAAATTTATGACACTCATATAATGACCCATAAAACTTTCTCATGATGACTCAATTCAGTACACATTCTCTAATGTATACCCATGTTTCAACTTGAAATCTCATATCCATGACTTGTGAGATCAAGTCATCAATCAAGTCATCATTGACTTACATGTTAGTCTCAACACACTAATATTGTCCTTGAATATTAATACTTGACTAGAAATAGTTAAATAAAGGATTAAATTAAGGTTTAAAAATTAATTAAAATTTAATTAAAGTTTTTAAGATTTATCTTGATTTAAGTTTCAAAATTTCTAGGTTGGTTAAAAGTTGTGGGATTAATTTCATCATTTTCATTATTTCGAAAATATCTTATTCATTTACTGTTTCTTCTTTATTTAATTTTTCGAGTTTTTCTAACAATTTTGATTTGTTTGACTTTTTGTAAATTTTATTAACTATAGCCTTAATTGTAGAAAATTCATCTTCCTCCTCATCCTCATCATTAAAACCACATCCTTCTACATCTTCATAGTTATCACATCCTTCTACATCTTCATAGTAGGTGGAGTAATTTAGGCCACTAGTTAATGTTTCAGGATTATCCAAGTAACTAATTAAATTATTATCTAAAAAGATTTCATTTTCAATATCCTCAGAAAAATTATCCTTAGAAAAACCTTCAGAAATATTTTCAATGTTATCCTTAACATCATCTTTAATATCCTCAAAAATATTTTCAGAAAAATCATGTTTATCCTCAGAAATACTTTCAATATTTTTAGGATTAAAATTAAAATTTTCAGAATTAATTTCAGAATTATCATTAGCATTTTCAGATTTAATTTCAGAATGATCAGTGAGATTATTAGAATTAATATCAGAAATATCCTTAAAATTATCAAAATTAATTTTTTGAAATTATGGAATTGACATTAAGGATTAAACAGTTAATTTCTGATATTTTAACTTTATCTACATTTTGCAATTGGTCATGCAAGATATTTATTTGACTATGTAATAATTCTAATTTATCAGAAAAATTATTTAAATTACCATATGACAGTGCAATAATTTGTAAATTTTTTGGAACGTAAATTTTTCGTACCTTTGCCGGACACTTATTCTTGTAGTGTCCGTGATTTTGACATTTGAAGCACTGCACGTGGCTCTTGTCCCTCCGGACTCCGGGTGCTGGTACTTCCTTTGCTGCCGGTGGTGAAGGACGAGTCTTACGAGTAGGGCACTGATTTTTATAGTGTCCTCTCTCCCTGCACTTAAAACATATAATATGGAATTTAAAATTGACCATAATAAAAACTTATACATGATTCACCCCTGGGCTCCCCCTCAACTCCTGGCGTCTTTGCTCCGTCGGTTGTTAGTTCGGTGAAGAGCGACCAGGCTCTGATACCACTTGTTGGACCGGTGTCGTCGATAAAGGGGGGGTGAATATCGACCGTAAAAAACTTCGCGGAAACTCCGTAAACTTTTCGAGCGTTCTAGATGTAGAGTTAGTGCAATGGAAAATAGAAAGAACGAACACAGAAAAGAACTCAGAGTGCACACGAAGTTTACTTGGTTCCCAACCCCCCAAGGTCAGTACATCCAAGGCCTAAGCACGGGAACGCCCGTCCACTAATGGTCTCCTTTCCAGACTTTCCGGAGGCGGAGAAACCCGTCTTACAGTGCACAAATTACAATCAAAAGATAGATAAAAATAATTGCAGAATATAAATTCAAACCAAAAAGAAAGAGTCGAAGACTCGGCCGATCTAGATCTCCGAAGTGCCGCACACTTCCTCCCGGAGCCTCCTTGGTCGCAGAGCTTCGCCGTTAGCACTTTGTCGTTACTTGAAAGACTCAGAATGATCTTCGAAGTTGTTGTCTGAGCTGAGGGGTCGAGACCCCTTTTATAGGCTTCATTGGGGCGCCTGTGTTGAAGGGGGCGCCTCATACAGCTTGGTCAAGGCTTATCTCTGCGCCAAACTCGCAACAGCGATAACACTTTTGACCAGGGCGCCCTAGACATACAGGGTGCCTCATTGAACACAGGCACCTCCTTCAATGAGGCGCCTGGTTCCATTAGGGCGCCCTGGTTCCTATTTTCTAGCCATGTTGTGTGTTTGTTTGCCTGCTTTGTCTTCACTTTTAGGTATATGCAAGATACATAAATACAAGGCAAACACATATATAATCTTAGCCTTAAGGAAATGGTTCTAACTTCGGATTTCCGCGAAACCCTAGGTCGAACCGACACCTAAGTTCCCACCCCCCGGAACGCGCCTTCAACCTACTCCTCTCAGGAGACGGTTGCCACCCAGTCCATTCGGGTGGACTTTTGCTTAGCCTTCGATACTCTCGGATCTCAAGACGTCCGACCCTCGACCCGTCTCTAGTCCTTAGTCATCGCTCAGCTAAGTTGCTCAATCCCTCGGATCAAGACTTCGTGCCCAACCCTAGGTCCAGGACTTCGGTGCCCAACCCTCGGCCATGACTTAGTGCCCAATTCCTCGAACCAGGTCTTCGTGCCCAACCCTCGGTCAGGTCTTAGGTGCCCAGCCCTCGGCCAGGACTTAGTGTCCAATTCCACGAACCAGGACTTAGTGCTCAATTCTTAGAACCAGGACTTAGTGCCTAGGTTAACTAGGACTTTTCTTTACTTTGTTACACCTCTCTTGACTCACCCTTCCCTTCAATGTATCACTGACTTAAGCATATTGTCAAACATTGAAACACTTAGAGGAGGACATCACTAATGCATCTTGCACCAACAATTATTTTGGGAAGGGGGGTCTTGTCGCACGGACTTCTTCATATCGAGGTGGGTACCTTTGACTTATCTTTATTTGATATAGTCAACCTCTTATGCATAGTTAGATATGGATAGTAGTAGGGTTACATTTATCTTTTCATTCTTGTACGATAGTATTTGGTGCTTATTATCTGTTTTAGGTTTACTGCTTACTATTATATTTTATTGCGTGTATTGGATTTATGAATAGCTTACCTTATACCTCACATTAGGGTTTAGGCTATAGTGCATACCGGTTATCTGAACTACTGCATATCATGTAGATGACAGTAGGGTTAGATAGTGGGTGATGCATGGGATAGTGACATGCATCATCAATGCACGTAGCATAGGTGGGCGACATTTGACTCCTTGGAGGTTGAGATGGGTCGTCGGACTTGCTACTGGTGTAGGAGCATACGTAAGCGACCTTTGACTCCATGGAGGTTGAGAGGGGTCGTCAGCCTTACCAGATTACCTGTCGTGTAGTCCCAGTTCCACTCTTCGTTAGTGGATTATAGGTCACGGCGCTGCGACAGGTCCCCTACTCTGTCCGGAGATAGATAGGGGTTTGGGAGTGTTACTTTTCCTTAGGCGAAGTACGTTCGGGTCCAAAACCCTGCCTATTCGGTTTCGTGTGATACGCTATGGTGGTCGTCTGGGTGGAGGGAGGATGCGGTCAGAGCCCTACCTACTCGGTTTCGCATAGATGCGACGGTGGTCGACTGGCGTCAGGGGTGACCCATGTTACATCATGAGCATGTTATGCATTTCTGCATTTGGTTGTGTTTGCTACACTTGGTTGTTGCATTTGGTTGACATGCATACTATTGGGTTGCATCGGCACAGGTATGTACTTCCTTTTGGTGGTTCGGTTATGCATTTTCTATTATTGTATCTTTCTTCAATTTATGTTAGATGGTGACTTACTACTAGTATTACCTTTCTGTGCATATTGGTCTGAATTTGCTGAGTTCTTTGGACTCACCCCGTTAGCCTTGTTTTCCCCTTTCAGGATGATCGACTGGAGCGCCCGGCAGCCTGTCCCAGTTTGCATCTCTCCAGACGATTCAAGGTTATTTGATGTTGGTACATGTTGGTACCCATTTTCGTTTATTCTTTTATTGCATTTCCGCTGCTATATTTTTGATTTGTCGTGTCATTGAGAATGGTAGTATAATTGTCCTTTTGTGTGTCATGGAGGTCTTTGCTTCTATTTGTTTTGTTGTAAGTCGTATTAGTATGCAGCTTTTCTTGTCGACTTCGTTGTCTTTTCGGTTCAGTGGCTTGTTCTAACCCTATCGGCTATGGTACAGGCGGCTGAGAGGGTCGCAGTGTTTGGTTTTACGAATTGTTCGCCAGGTCGAGGGTGAGGCAGTCAGGTCGGTATCAGACAAGTGACTCCTCAAGGCGTGACACGAGCAACGAGGCAAGACGTGGACAAATGAAGGCGCCTCCAATCCATTGGAGGCTCTTTGGAGGCACCTCGGATCAGGGCCGGACAGTCTCGGAGTTTGCAGGATAACAAAATATATATATAGAGAGAGAGATGGAATCTAATTAGTAAACTAATTATGATTTAATCTTATTTAATTTCAATTTAATATTTAGTTAATTTTAGAATTTTATAAAAGGTCAGAAAGCTTTAGCTAATTTTTTAGCTTTTCTAAATTTATTTTAAAATTATTTTTTCCTTTAAATTAATTTTAAAGTTCTTGTAGAAATAATGTAAATTGTATCAATTCAAATTCAAAGTTATTTAACTCTAAATTAATTTTTAATTTGACCATTTGAATTTATACCACACAAATTAATCCTTAATTTTACAATTATTTCCTTCCTTAATTTATTCAAATTATCATAGTCGAAGATATATATTAGAGGGGCAACGGTCGGTGTGTGAATTCAGCTCGCGGCCTCCCATGGACCTTCCGGTTATGCTCCTCCATTGTCATGATCGATGTCGATACTTTGCTTAACTTTTGGAGGTCACTATTTAAGACTATAATCATACGATTGCAATATAGATGACGAGGGGAATAGAACAGTAGAGATCCCTGCTAACTTGGTAGCAGGTCACTCCATGACAATGAATTCAACAGACATCTATGTAGACCCGATGCCTAATCTCGGTCGGAACATTTTGGAGCTGATAGACCCGTCAAACAAACAACCCAACAACCCTCCGAATCCAACAAGATCTGCTTCGACCCAACGCCTAATTTCAGCTGGGACAGTAGATAGTCTTCAAATGTCATCAGATATCGTTGGCTGTTATACATATTTCCCTTGGTCACCTATCTATATATAGAACCCTTGTTGATAACTGCAAATGCAACGCCGTCTTGATTAGAGACATTCTCTTCATCAACTCTCTGGCGCATTGCAGATGGCCGTTGTGCATTTACATTCAGTTGTTCAATGCTTTAAGTGAAGACACCTGATAACTATTGAAGAAATTGTCTTGGAAAATAGCTTAGCTTTAGTGTGCAAAAATCTGAAAATGAAGATGTGTTCTTGTCGCATGAGAGGGAGAGAATGCATCTCCTATAGCTTGATCCTTGAATTCAGTTTGTGCAATGGATTTGCACAAACAGAGACTTGATTTAGACATTCAGAGTAAGTGCCGCCAAAATCACAAGTCAATCGGATGATTTAGAGACGGATGTCCAATTTTGTTGATCATAGGCAACTATCTTACTAACGTAAACATCGAGCTTTATATAGATAGCCTTTTGAAAAAAAATAACATAAAATAAATGAAGCAAGCAATGGGTGTAAGAAATCTGAAGCTCAAAGAGGTGTTCATCCGATCGCCTCCTCGTCGGCGTAGCCGTAGCGGGATTCGCCGTACAAAATATAGTAGAACACGGTGAGGATCGTGGTGAGGAAAGCGAAGGCCGCGCCGGAGGCGAAAACGCCCTTCCGCAACACCTCGCAGGATGGGTCGTTCATAAAGAAGAGACCCCGGAAAGCCGTGTGGTAGGCGTTCCGCACCGATCCGGTGAGCAAGCATATCTCCGCCACCAGAAAAGTCAACCTTCATTATAGAGAAACCAAAAGGATCAAATTTTGATCACCGCATCGTAAAATCAAATTAGGGAAGCTTGTAATTACCAAGAGGACAAAAAGAGGGAGACAGCGAAAGAGCGAGATTTCCCTCGTCTGAGCGTGGGACCGCAGAAGTAGCACCTGGTGACGGACACGATGAGGATCTGGCTCGCCATCAGAAAGAGGAAGGCGCCGACGCCAAGCCCAGTCGCGATGTCGGAGTCGTAGGCGCAGTAGGTGTACTCCTTCTCGTCGTCAGGGACCACCTTAGCCTGCATTATGGAGATCGGTGGTGAGGAGCCAGAATGCGGAGTCAGATTTGGGGATTGAGATCGCAGGATGGACCGCCGAAATACATACCGTGCTCCGTCGTTGCTCGGCGGCGATGGCGAGGGTGAATGCAGAAACGTCAAAGACCACGGCGACCGACAGGACTACATTGGAGGCCATGGAGGAGGAAGACGAGGGTTAGGGAAAGCGAAGCCGTGAAAACGCGAGAATAAGAGGGTTTTCCCCTTTTTTGAGCAAATGCCTGGCTGTCTTCGTGTTTCGGTTGAGCAGTAACGCGGGGGCTTGGAAGGGGTTTTATTTACCTTTCTTTCTTCAAAAAACAAAAAACAAAACCGGAATTCACGGTGTTGTATTGAATGATGAATCTAGAGACTGCTTGGTTATTATTGGCTGGTGTAGAAGAATAGGAGAACATTTGTGTCACCGGACTACGACGGAGCGGTAAGATGTTTATATAGTGGTTTAATTATTAATTGTGATATACAATAGTATAGAGAATATTTTTCTTATTAAGAGTGATATATATGAGATATTGGATTATTAAGCTGAATGTTGAGTGTATTTTTTTTATCCCGATAGTCAATAAAAAATTTATATGGGATTGGATCATCTTAGGATTTGTAAGCCCAATGAGTAGGATACTTAGTGCTAATTAAAAAAAAAAGAACATTTGTAAATTGTGTGGTGGTTAACCGTTGATCATATAGGTTCTTTTTGCCACTTAGTTTTGGTGCTTGCTTCTTCCGATACACATTGTACTGAATCGTTTAAGTAAATTTCAGTACGTACTATCTAAATTATGTACCCAACTTGTATAATACCTAAATCATATATCATATTTCTAAAATACCCCTCCTCTTTCTTTCTCTATAGTTCATCAACTAGTTCTGATGGACCTAAAAAACTTTAAATAATTTTAAATCAAAATCAATATATTTTTGAAAATCTCCTTATTATATTTATGTCATTGGATCTATATTTGATAGCGTAATTTGAGAGCAATCAATTAATTTGAGAGCACATCTCTAAATTTATACCTATCATTTTAAAAATTTATTGTTCTCAATTTATACTATCAAATTCAGATCTTATGATATAGATATATTAAGGAGATTTTCAAGAGTATATTGGTTATGGTTTGAAGTGATTCCAAATTTTCTAGGTATATTAGTCAATTTCATCCGAAAATGAATCTACGTCATTCAAAAATTTAAAAGTTTAATATTTTTTTGAATCATAAGATTTTTAGGAACCCATTGGTAGTATTGGTTAGTGGGTATCATTTTGCTAAGCCTTAAATGAGCTTGTGATAAATTTTATCAAACATTTGCAAGTTTAAAAATTCATTGCTTTCAATTTACGCTATTAAATTTAGATCTGAGTATATAAATACATTAAGGATGTTTTCAAGAATTCATTAATTTTGATTTGAAGTAATTCGGAGTTTAATTTCTTGGTTCATTAATCTATTTTGTCTGACTTATAAAGAAAGAGACTTGGTCAACACATCAACTAATTGATTCCTAATGAAATAATAATCAATCGTAATATATTTCATGAGTTAATAGAAGACAACATTGGCAACAGAAATGAATTGCACTAATATTATCACAATAGATAACTGAGCAGCAGAAATATGAACGTCAAGTTCAATTACAAGAGAACAGAGGCAACATAACTCAACAACTGTAGCATCAATTGAACGAAGGGACCATGATATGAGATTGCTATCAATATATACAATATAAGCACTAGTGGAGGTGTAGTCATCCTTATTACCGGCCTAGTCAACATTTGAAAAGGCATGAAGAATAGAGGTGTAATTGAACCGACCTAAGCCGAATAGTAAGAGGCTCAAGCTCAAGCTCAGTTCGTTTTAGCCAAGTTCAAGCTCGGCTCAAGTTTGATTCGAGCTTTAATTCTTAAAATTGAGCTCAGCTCGTAATGAAATTAAATAGTTCGTGAATGGCTCAAGCTCAGTTTGAAAATGACTCATTTAAAAGTTAAATGAACTTAGTTAGAGCTTAGTTTGAAAATGACTTGTTTAAAAGTTAAATGAGCTTAGTTTGAACTCAACTCATTAATATTATATTTATAACTCATAATAATAATACTAATACTAATAATAACGAGCATGCTTGTAAGCCTTTTAACAAATATGTTTGTAAGCCTCTAAACAAACATGTTTGTAAGCTCATGAACCAAATACTATTAAGCCCGAGCTTGACTTGATAATATTTTTGAGCTCGAAATAAGGCTCGAGCTTAACTCGTTAACTTAATCGAACGTTTGAACCGAGAGATGAATAGTTCATGAGCTGCTGGCTTATTTACCCCCTAATGAAGAGAAAGCAATGTGTGACGACGTAAGGCTAGACCATGATTAGCTGTACTAGAAAAGTAGTGAAGCAAGCATTTGATAACATTCCAATAATCAGTTGTTGGTTGATGCATGAATTGAGACAACTTGTTAACTACATATGCAATATCAAGATAAATAAGACATAAATATTGGAGACTGTCAACAATAGTTCGGTATTCAAAAGAATCATTTAATAGAGTTCTAGAAAGAACTGTAAACATTGGCTTCGTGACAAGAGGAGTGGTGATAGGTTTGGCCCTGGTTATATTTGTACAAGCAAGAAGATCTGCGAAATACTTCTATTGAGAGAACTAATTTAGTGGAGGTAGTGACAACTTTAACAATAAGAAAGTAGCTTAAATCACCAAGATCTTTAATGAAAAATCTTTTGACAAGAAGATCAATAAACCATTGGATTACAATAGCATTGCTGCCAATAAGAATTATGTCAACAACATACATAAGGAGATAGACTAGAAAGTCATCATTGTGGAAGATAAAGAGTGATGTGTCTACACGAGCGATTTTAAACCCAGAAGCTACAAAAAATTGTCAATATTGGGAATACAATCAAAGTCCAACATTGAAAAAATATGAAAAAGAGCATGAGTTTATAAGATGAAAGATATCTTCATTAGGAAGAGATCTTTTGGATAGAGCCAAAAATAAATCCATGAGGGCTTAGGCACAAAGTAGATAATATCATAGCATTACTGAGAAATATGAATTCTTTTGGTCGTAACAAGTAGTATTAGAGCTATGGTCCAAATCGATTCATGTGGGAGGAATATTAGCATTGAACGAAGGAGGTAGGGACTCCCAAAGAAGTGAACTCTAAGCTACAAATCAAAGCAGAATAAGAGTGACTTGATGTCTAGCGAAGATTCTGAGAGAGTGAACCCTAAGTGGTAAAAAGTCTAAGCAGATCAAGAGTGGTTGGATGTTTGGCGCAATTCCTGGGGGAGTGAATCCTACGTGGTGAAAATTCCAAGCAGGTCAAGAGTGATTGGATTCTTGGTGAAAATTTTGGGAGAGTGAATCCTAGGTGGTGAAAAGTCCAAGCAGGTCAAGAGTAACTAGATGCTTGGCGAAAATCTTAGGGGAGTGAATCCTAGGTGGTGAAAAGTTCAAGCAGATCAAGGGTGACTAGATGCTTAGCGAAAATCTTGGAGGAGTGAACACTAAGTGGTGAAAAGTCTAAGTAGGTCAAGAGTGATCAGATACTTATCAAAAATCCTGGGGGAATGAATACTAAGTGGTGAAAAATCTATGCAGGTCAAAGGTGACTGGATGCTTGGCGGAAATCCTGAGGGAGTGAATTCTAGATAATGAAAAAGTCTTAGAGGAGAAGAGTGACCTCAATTGACAGGATGCTTGAGGGGAGGCCCCAAGCGGCTCAATAATGACTGAATGTTATAGGGAGGTGACAGGCCCAAAATATACTGTCACGAATGTGGGTCCATCAAATTTAAATATAAATGAATAACTGAAAACCCTTTTTACAATCAAAAGTATGAAAATGTAATATAGGGGCCACAGGTCGTATTTTTCTCGGGGCTCGTTGTCGTGTTTGATTCGAACTTGTATTTGTGTCGTTTAGGAGTTTTGGGTTTCAAATAAATGATTTGGGTTTTGGGGTTGCAATTAAAATTGAATGAAAGTACAAAGACAAGGAAGAAACTTAACCACGCAAATTTGAATCAAGTAATGGTAATTCATGGACTCAAACAATAATAAACCTAATTGAGCAAAAGAACTTAACCGAATGCAAGGAGTAAATAATTTTAACTCAAGTGCAAGTGTTTACCACAAATTTCATTTAACTCCAAGCATGAGACAAGCTTGATACGCAACAGAGGTGGTTTTGTGCCAAAAGCTAATAATGAAATGCAAGGTTAACACAAAACTTTAAACTAACCATCCCAAGGTGAAACTAATTGATTTAGCTTGGAAATCAAGCTCCTAGTGAGATGCTGTTCAGGAATTAAAGAAGAATTAAGAGTTGAATGTAGCAAATCAGAGTTGGACTGCTTGTAGAATCTGAATGCAGGAATTCAGATCATGCAGCAGAAATCGAAACAGAATCAAACTCAGTGGAAACAAGAATTTAGTGAGCCAACTTGATGTGCAGAAATGCAGGACTGCAATGCAAACATTTCAGAAATCGATTTGGATGCAAAACAAGGATTCTGATACGCAGCTGAAATTCAGAAATTCAGATTTGGATGCAAAACAAAACCAAAATTTAGAGATAGTGTGCAGAAATTCAGATGAACAAACTCAGAATTGAAACTACAAAGTGAAACAAACTTAGATCCACTACATTAACATACTAAAAGTGAAATAAACTGAAGCATTAACGAACTAAAGGGATTTGCAGAGAAGAAATCTGATACGCAGCTGAAAAGAAATCAGAAAAACTGGCACGCAACAGGGTAGTTGGCACGCAAGCAATTAAACACAGAAATAAACTGAAATTAAACGAAATCTATCACTACACAAGTTGCCTCACTACCTGACTTGGAAACTTGAATCCTTATTAAGTAGAAACCAATCAAAAAAAATGAAATTACAGCAGCTAAAACAGAAATCAGAAACAGAACAGAATTCAGATTCGAAATTACAGCTACGACACAATGAAATCTAACTATCTAAGCTACTCCTCAACCTCTCTTCAACTCAAGAGCTCCTTGGTCGTCAATCAAGGGAGAACCTCGGACCCGCAAGCTCAACAAATCAGTGAAGATCTTCTCTGCTACCGAATCGAATCAGACTTTGTCCAAACTGAAATTCAGCTCCGAATTCTTCAAACTCGCTGTGGTGGCTTGCGATTTGGATTTGGGAGTGACCGAGACTTCCCAGGGAACCCCTCTGGTCAGCTCGGATGCAGTGGAAGTGGAGCACAGCTGAGTTCGCTGAATTCGGATAGCAAACTGCCGAGACCTCGCGCAACTTCGCTATTGAGCAAAAATCAACTCTGAAACTTCACTGAGATCATCTTTTCACTAACCTAACCCTTGCTTTGATGATGGATTGAGGGATCGCGCCTCCTTGATGAAGAAAACTAGCTAAAACTCGAAGAACAGCTGAAGAAGGAAGAAGAAACGGCGGAGACGCGACGAGGAAAGCTGCGGGCGCATTTTTGATTAAATAGAAACAAATGGACGGCTCAGATTGCTTTGATGAAATCCAACGGTAGATCTTGCTCTGATTTGAGCCAAACTTTTATGATGATGATCTGAGGTCAGGATCTGCCTTGTGGTAGCTCGGATCCTCCAGATATGCAACAGATGGTCCAGATCAACTCTATCTGTGAATGGACGCTCTAGAGCCCTCCTTGCTTGATCCAACGGTTGATTTAGCTCTGATTGGGATGAAACCTTTAGATCTTGATCATAGAGCTTGATCAACCCTAACCCTAGCTCGGATTGCTTCAGATCGTCCCGGATGGCTCAGATCTAGCCACTCTTGAATCGGACGGCCCAGATTAATCGTAGGCTTGATAATTCGATCCGGTTCACATCCGACTCAAGTTTGACCCAGTATGCCCTAGGTCCAGGATCCTTTCATGCCTACAAAAATATATCAGAAAATTAGTGGCCAAATAATCCAAAAAATGTGTAAATTTGCAATTAAGTCCAAAATAAGAGGAAATCCTAAAACCTAGGGTAAAATCACAATTAAGCAATAAAAACATAGGTCAAACATGGATTTTAGCAATTAAAATAATCAATAAAATGGTGCTTATCAGGAGGCTTGGAGCAGATCAAGGCTAACCGGATGCATGAGAATATGCTCGGACTATGAGAATAATAATGGTCTTTTATCTAAGGGGATGATTATTGAGAATATGATCAATGTCCTATATTAGAAATACATGGAAAAGATCATGAATTTATAAGATGAAAAATACCTCTATTAGAAAGTGACATTTTAAGTAGATCCAAAAATAAATCTATAAGAGTTTAGTCACAAAGTGGACAATATCATACTATTATGGAGATATGTGAATTCTTTTAGTCCTAACAATTATCGTAGTTCATGGTAGCAGACTCTTGGTGCTTGTTTGAACTTGTAGATAGCCTTGCATAACTTATATACATGCATAGGATTATCATGATGAATAAAACATGGTGGTTATATCATAAAAACATCTTCAAAGCGATGATCTTAGAGAAAGGCATTGTTGATATCAAGTCGACGAAGAGACCACCCAAAGACTAAACAATAAGCGAATAGTGATAGGTTTACAACCAGATTGAACGAGTCATGATAATAAATTCTAAGACGCTAATGTAATCCTTTAACAATGAGTCTCAATTTGTACCTATCAATAGTGTCATCATGTAAATGCTTAATTCTAAAAATTCATTTACAACCAATAAGATTTCTCATTGAATTAGCTAGAACAAGTTCCCATGTTCCATTCTGTACAAAAGTATCATACTTTTTAGACATAGTTTGGCACTATTTAGGATCTTTAAGAGCTTGGATCATTGAGGTGCAGTTCAGTGTGATGATATAAGGGGATGATAACGGTAAGATTAAGTTTTTGGATGGTTTATGGATATTATTTTTAGCTCAAGTGGGTATTAGTGGGTGGGTTTAAGAGAGAGGAGGCCTGAGGAGAGTGATAAGGGAGAGGAGGATTGTATTGTATGCTAATGATGGTGTCTCTAGCCTATTCAAGGGAATCGGAGGAAGGGATTCAGTCAGCCAAAGTTTGGCTAAGTGGAGTTTCAGTAATGGGACGTAAAATTTCATATAGTGTGTGGTTGATTGAGGATGTGGAATGGTTGATGGAAGATGGACAATGAGATGGAACCTGGAGCCGGGGGGGTATGTGGTTGAGGGCATGATTGTTTGAACGAGGTGGACTGGTAAGAAGGGGGTGAATTCCCCCTGTAAAATAAAATAGATCTTTTGTGCGGCTCATAAAGATTTCAGATTAGTTGCAACAATAAATTAAAATAAACATAGACTAATTAACTTAATTGAACTAGTAAAAGGCTAAGACATAAGAAGTTACTTGGTTGCAACATGGGTGGTTGCTAATCCAAGACGGTTAAAGCTCACTATGAAAATCTCTTTTTGACGGAGAAATCTTTACAGACTTTGTAGCACAAAACAGAAGCTAAAAGAATTACTTCAATCTTAACAATCTCTTTAACTTCTAAGCCTATTTATAGGCTAAGGAAATTAATCATTACCGTTGATCATAGATGAATTTTATCTTTTATAAAGCTTATCGTTTTAAAAGATAAGGTTAATCTTTTAAACGGTAGAAGCTTCTGTGTATCTGCTGCATGAGTCGATTAAAGGATTGTAATTATCCTTTAATTGAATGTTGAAGCTTGGCTCTATCCTTTAAGCCACGTCCTGCGCATGATGCTCACTTGAAGCCACGTTGAAGCTGGCTTTGCTTTATCCTTGATGAAGTTGCTTGATTAAAGAATTTGACCAATGATATGCTTTGACCAATGAAATCTTTGTCAACAGATAAAGCTTTGTCAAGCCAAGGATTAAGCTTTGTTCCTTCACTTGGATGCATGCATGCAAGCTATCCACGTGTGTTACTTGGTAAAAGTCTTTAGTCAAGTCTCCATGCTTCTCCAACAATTTTGTTCAAATATGGTCCAAGTCAAAACTTTAACTTGGTCAAAGTCAACAAAGTTGACTCTCTTGTAGACACTTTGTTTGGGTGATTTCTGGCCAACTGGAGTTAGGCTCATCCGAACCCGACTCTGGCCTTTCTCCCCTCGAGTGTCCTTCCTCCCGGCTTCTCGTCCCTCGGACGTCGCACACGTCCTTCTCGCTTCACCGGTGTACTCTTCCACAGCTTCCGTGTCTCTCGGATGCACCGAGCCCGTCGACTCACTTCCCCGTGCAATCCTTCTCGTCCACTGCATCTTACGCTTAATTTCCTCCGCTCCTAAGCTCCTGCACACTTAGACAAAGGGATCAAAATAATAACAAGACCTAACCTAACTTGGTTGATCACATCAAAACCAATCGGGGCACCAACAATGATGAGTGGCATAACCTTAGTGGGAAGATGAGTTTGAATGGATTTAGACAGAAAGATAGATTCCACAAACTTCACATAACAAGATATGTAGATTTTGGAAATAGAAGGATCAAGAAAGAGATATGCACCTTGGGTGAGGAAGTACCCAACAAATACATAAGGGATGGATTAAGACACAAGTTTATGACTAAATAGGGATGACGCCGTCAATAACATAAACAACCAAAGAAACATAGCTTTGTGTAGTTTAGTGGGGAGTGGAAGAGAGACTCATAACGAGAGGAAAGAGAGAGTGTAGATGTGGGCATGCTATTAATAAGATACACAACTATGGTAAAGGCATAATTTCATGATGTGATCAGAAGTGAGGCATGAGCGAGGAGGCAAAGGTTAGTTTCAACAATATGTCGATGTCGACGTTCGGAGAGACCATTATGTTAAGGTGTATGTGAGAAAGAGGTAAGATGAGAAATTCCATAAAGAAATAAAAGGTAATCTAATGCTTGATATTCTCCCCCGTTATCAAAGTAAAGAGTGACAATGGAAAGTTTAAAGTGATTTTCTACTAATACCTTAAAGTAGAGAAAAAACAACATAGACAGAGAATTTTTTTTAAGGGATAAAACCATGCATAGCGTGTGAAATGATTAACAAAAATAACATAATATTTGAAATTATCAATAGAGTAACTAGGGTAAGTCCAAACATCAGAAAATATAACTTGTAAAGGGTGAGATAAAAAATTGTAGATGTAAAAAAAGGAAGCTTGTGGCTTTTATTGCTTAGGCATACATTGCAAAGAGTTTTGTAACATATAATAAGGTAAAGAAAAGGTTGGCATAATATGCTGAAGAATAAGTGATGATGGGTGTCCTAATCTAAAGTGTCACTCAAACGACAGTCTTCATTTTGGAAAAAGGCAATTACAAGCGAACAAGATAGTTTTGGAGAGAAGGTTGTCCACTCATAAACGTTATCTTTATTATTATCCGTCAAAAGGGTTTCCCCGATGCTTAGATCCATCACATGAAAATAGTATGTAAGAACTCAATAGAAATATTATTAGTATTGCAAAATTGATAGATTAAAATAAGTTTTTTTCATGTTAGGTACATAAAGAATATTTTATAAAATAAAGTGTGAGTAGAGATAGGAAGAGTAGTAGAACTGGTGTGCATAATTTGAAGACCTGAGTCATCACCGATCATAATGTCATCAAACCCTATATAAGGAGTATGAAGCAATAGATTATTCAAGCTCGTGATGACATGGTGAGATGCTCCACTGTCAAGAAACCATGTGGGGGTGTCAGTTATCTCAAGTAATGCGAAGTACACATGTGGTTACCATGGTGAAGTAGGACGTGGAGCATGTGATTGTGTTATTGTTGGAGCCAATGAGGATTGAACGACGACAACTCAAAAAAGAGAGCATCATTTGGTGTGTGTCCTTGAGCACCACATCCTTGGCAATAGCCAAAATATGGGCATGGTGGAGGTTAGTCATTACCCTAAGCATTGGATTGTTGTCTTTGATTGTGAATGGTAGTCGTGGAAGGGCGCCAAGAGGGAGGATATGGTCACCAAGATTGATTGTTGTGTTGAATGATAGGATTGGTGGTGGCTGAGAAGGGTGATGGTGATGCTTGTGATTGTTAGAGAGATGCCTCCTTGTGGATCAGTTTTTCATGATTTTCATCAAAGTAGATAGGTATTTCATGAGCATTAACTACATCAACAATTCCTTTATATTCATCCCTATGGCCATTAAGGATCTTATCAATGAGATATTCATCCTCAATAGGCTTTCCAAGAACTGCAAGTTCGTCATCTTGTGTTGCACAAAATAGGGGGGACACCTCTCAACCTCTAATGTGAAGAATAAGAAGAGAGAAAAAGATTGCAAGGAATAATAAGACAAAGACGTACAAGAGAGAGTAAACACAAGAACGAAGAAGAAGATGGAGAAGAAGAGTTACAATGGTTCGATGACATGTCTACTCTATAAAATAACTGAAGCTTTAGTAAAATTCTCTCTACACAAGAGAATCCACATTATTCTCTTGATCCTATAATGAATTTATAATGGTCCTTATAAATAATGCCTAAACTCCCAGATCGAAAAAAATCATAATAGAATTCTATTACGAAAACCTTAATAGATTTTTCTTCCATGACATCCCTTGCATTAGCTTCACTCAAATATGAGTTACCCATCAACAATCTCCACCTTAGCGAATATTCACCCCTTTAAAGAACATAAAGATCTGAACAAAACTCCACCTAGATATCTAGGTCTGACTTTTTTCCTTTAGCATCTAGAGACATTGATCAAGTTCAAGCAATGCTTGAATTTTTCTTTAATCACTAACTTCGTCGACATGTCTACAGCATTGTCTACATTGTAAGACTTCTCAAGTTGAATTTTCCTGGAAGCAATCAACTCTTTAATCTTGTGAAACCTCACATCAATGTGCATAGTTCTCACATGATATACTGATTCTTCGCCAAATAGATAGCACTCTAACTATCACATAACAACTTGACTCCACCTTGATGAACGTCCAATTCTCTAACCAATCCTATAAGTCATAAAGCTTCCTTCGTTGCTTCAGCTGCTATCATGTACTCTGACTCTTTAGTAGACAATACAATAATAGATTGTATCACAGATTTCCAACAGATAGGTCCTCCCATCATAGTGAACACTGAACACGTATCTTGTAGTAGATGTTCTGTCATCTAAATCTCTTGCATAGTCTACATCTATGTACCCACCAATTAAAGGATCTTCTAGCTATCTACTTATCATGATATCATAATTAGTTGTATTTCTTAAGTATCTGAAAATCTACTTCACTACATCCCAATGCTCACTATACTAACTGCTTGCATCAAATTTGGTCTCATGCAAACTATACTATACATCAGACAATCAACTGCACTGCATAAGAAACTTTTTACATCTTTTAGATCTCCACATCTGTCTTTGGGCACTATGTACTGGATAACTTGAAGTGATGCACCAAGGGTGTACTCATCGACTTTGCATTCTTCATGTCTAACATACCCAACATCTTCTCCACATAGCTATGTTGAGATAATCATAATATCCTTGCAACTTTATTCCAGTGAATCTCTATCTCAAAAATCTTGTTGGCTCACCCAAATTTTTCATGTCAAATTCCTTGTTCAACAGTATCTTCAATTTGTTGACTTTTTTCTTCTTCTTTGCAACAACTCATTTGCACTTTATAGTTTGTTTCCCCTCATGAACCTCCACTAAATCCCACATTTGGTTCTCAAGCAACAACTCCATCTCCTCCGTCATAACACTCATCCACTTGTCTTTCTCAGAGTTGTGTATTGCCTCCTAAAATGATATAAGGTCTCCACTACTGGTGATGAGTGCATAAGACACCAAGTCCTTGAATTCGTATCCGGTGGGTGGCTTTATGACCCATCTCATTCTGCCATCAGCTATAGTACCTTATTATATATATAGCTTTATGCAATGTTTAGTGCACATCTATTGTATTTCATGATCATAATTTAGTTTATTGCACCTTATTTTGTATGATTTTAATACTATTCCTTCTTTTTATTCAGAGATCTGCTCTTGTTTATTTTCAATGACAAGACATAATTTGGAGCAAATCTAGAGCGAAAACGAAATGAAATGGGAGTCAAAGCCAGCCAAGGCAGCAAATATAAGTCCCTACACTGCCTAGATATGTGGGGTGGTGCGGCCCGTACACCTCTGACCTCTCAAAGGTGCACAACCGGGCAGTGCCGTTTGGCATGGCTTGTGCTTCGGCCATGCTAGATTACCCAAGGCCCACAATTACGTTGTACCAATTAACACGACTCATGCTTCGACCGCTTTCATTTATCCTTTATTTTTTTATTTACTCTCTTGTTTATTCTTCTCTTTTTAGATTTCTTATTCTCACTTTTTTCCGTCTTCTTTATTATTTTTCTTTCTCATCTTCTTCTTTTATATGACTTTTTACAATTATCTCATTTTCTCTCTCTTACCTCCTCTATTCATATAATCTTTTTCTCTCTCTCTCTTCCATTTTATATCTTCTTTCTCTTACTTTATTCTTTTTTTAAAATTTTATTTATCTTATCTTTTTATCTTCTTTTCTTATTATTTCTTCTTACTTATTTTATTACTTCATTTAATTCTTATTCTTTGATACCAAAGAGAAAAACACTCTGATGCGCTTCTGCAAAGCTAACACAGACACATTGTTAGGATTTATACAAGGACATAGACATGAAGATTAGGATATGAACGATACATAAGACATCAACTAGTATTGCAGCACAATCGAAATCCTAGATTTCACCCATCCTTCCCTTCCCCAAGAACCAAAGCTCTTTTTTCTCTCTTTCTCTTTCTTCTCTTCTCTCCTCCATCCTTAAGCAAGCTTTCTTAAACCAACCCTGCGATCGTCTAAATAGTTTATCTTATAGACTCAACTAGTGCTTAATCAACCATCTTTGTAGATCGATATTTTATTACTTGACGACGTTCCTGTAGACTTGTGGAACACCATCAAATTTTTGGTGCCGTTGCCGGGGATTGTTCGCATTAACATTAATTGATATACAAATTAGCCAGCGTAGACATCTTTTTCTTTGTTTTTGTCTATAGTATGCTTTTTCATTTTTTTCCCTCTTATTTTTGAATTTCTTTTCTTTTTTTTATTTTTAGTTTGCACAAACTTTGTTGGTGTCTTAGATATTTTTATCATATAATTTCATGGATCCATATGCTAATCTTTTTGAAGACTTCATTGAGGATTATGAATCAAAAGAAGATCAATATGAGTTCCTCTATGGGATTTGTGGAAGCACGACTCATCCAGTTGCTATATGTCATCTATTCAACTAAGTTGCTAGCGCTCCTACAGAACTTCAAAGCTTATTTTCCATGTCATCTTTCTCGCTCACTGCATCTTTCGCTCGACTACTTGTGCTACTAAGCTCTTGCACACTTAGACACAATGATCAAACCAACCAAGACCTTACTTGACTCGGTTGATCATATCAAAACTAACCCGAGGTACTTACAATTATCAATAAAACTCACAAAATATAAGTGCCCTCCACGTGATGATACATTGACTGGTCCCTAGAGATCTGTATGTACATAGTCTAGAATCTCGTCTGTCTTTTGTTGCCGTCTTGAATTACACTTTGCTATGTTTCCTAAGAATACAAAATTTATAGAATTCAAGCTTGAATATTTTGATGTCTTTCAACAAATCCCTCTTATAAAGTTTCAGCATCCCTTGTTCACTCATATGTCATAACTGCATATAGGGCAGAGCAATCGGTTTAAACCAAACCAATCAAACCGATTAAACCGAAAATTGAACCGACTGAAATTTTTTCAAACCAACCGAACCAATCAAACTTTTCAAAAAAAAATTGAACTGGTCGAACCAATAAAACATCGGTTAATTTAATTTTTAACTGAAATAATTAAAATTTTCTATTTGGTTTGGTTCTGGTTTAGTTTGGTTTGGTTTTGATTTGGTTCGGTTCAACTCATAATATCGATTTGGTTTAGTTTGGTTTCAGTTTTGTTTCGTTTGGTTTAGTTCCTATTTGGTTCAGTTCCTATTTGATTCGGTTCAACCCATAATATCAGTTAGCCGAATTTCAATTTTCAAAACTGAAATCAAACTGATTAAACCGATATCACCGATATTTCTAGAGAAAAAAATCGAACATCCGAATTAACCGAACTGAACTTTTAACTTCTTTCGATTCGGTTGGTTTATTTGGTTTAACCAAACTTTTGCTCACCCTTAACTGCATATGCCACAAGACAGTACTATCTGATCGTTAGAGCTCCCTTGCTAACCTTCATCATCCTGTTCACTGATTTGTAATTGCAACTAATACTATCCAGTATCCTTAGTGAGATCAAATTCTTCCTTAGATCTAGTTTGTGTTTGACATCGCATAAAGTTCTGATCACACTATCATGCATCTTGATTATGATGTTCCCTATGCTAATGACTCTACAAGATGCATTATTTCCTATAACCATTGAACTAGAATCCACTGCTCTATAGGTGTCAAACCACTCCTTATTTGGAGTCACGTAATATGAGCATGCAGAGTCTAAGATGTTGGAACTTGACCGAATAACTAGAGGGGGGTGAATAGCCGGTTGTCGGACTTTCGTCGGTTCTTTCTACAAGTATTAGCTTAACACAAGCGGAAATAAAATAAAACAATGAAAATTCAAATACAAACGCTAACACTTATCATTCACATAGTTCGGAGATTGCTTGCTCCTACTCCACGGCTTGTCCTTGAGGTGGACGATCCCTTAATCCTTCAGTGCATTAGTCTTCGGCAATCTCCGGCTAGAGCTTTCTCCTTCTCGATGGAGAACAACCTCTCACAAGACACTCTTCCCCTTTACAAGAATGAGAATTAGGGTTAGGAGATGAGCTTTGGGAGTTTTGAGCACTTGATCAAGAATGTTTATCACTGAACAGCTAACCTCTTTCAAGTCTCAAAGCCCCTCTTTAAATAGAGGAGAAAGTTATTAACAAAATAGCTCAGCCCCAACACCAGTCGATTGCATCCAAGCCCAGTCAATTGGTGACATTCAACTGCTAGCTAACAACTAGCCAAACAGTTAGTTTTTCAAAGCATCAGTCGATTGGTTCCAACCCTAGTCAATTGATCTTTTTGTGAGTTTCACTCAACACTGCCAGTTGACTGCTTTCTTCGCAAGTCAACTGTCCAGCTTACAAACTCACTCTCAATCTCTCCGGAGTTCATCCTTCGCGTATGCCTTGAAGTCCACTTCACCAGCTTACCCCTTTAAAGTTCTCTTCCTTTGGCTCTCGTCCCTCGAATACACGCAAGCTCGCGGTTTGTCTCCATATCATCCTTCACATGTGCCTTTGAAGTCCTCTTCCTTTAGCTCTAGTCCCTTGGATGACTTCACTCCGTTGTTCCTCATATGTGGTTCACCAAGTCCGACATGACTTAAACACACACATCAAACCAATATGAAAACCTAACTTAATCATATTGACACACACATCAAAATCCATGATCGTACTGATCAAACTTGGGCCGATTGCACCAACATGAGATTCATACATCCGTTAGCTGCTCCGAACTTGACATAACTCATAACATATCTCTATTATCGCTCTGAATTTTCTTCTTCAACTGTGTTTGCAGACATTATCGAAATACCTTTATTCTCTGAAATATGCTTCTTTATCTCTGAACAATCTCTCATCATATGATCATTGCCTTTACACTTATAACACGTGATCACCTTCTTCCTTCTCGACATAAAATGGGTCATGTTGTCACTGTCTGATCCATACCCAATTTTGCTCTTATCATTCTCTTGGTTACTATTCACCACAAGTCTTTCTTCTTGAAAAACTTCATCACTTGATTTCGCCCTCAAATGAAAGCCCAATTAAGCACTTATTGTGGGATCATTGTGATCGATAGAGGGGGTGAATATCGATAACGTCTTTTTCGGAAATTAATCGGGAGTAAGCACAACGGAAATAAAAGACTTCGCAAGATAAAACAAAGCTAACACAGTTTGTTTTACTTGGTTCGGAGTCTATGACAGCTCCTACTCCAAGGCCCACGATCCATGACCGTTTTCATTGGGTAATACTATAAGTCGAAAAATGATGTACAAGTATAATGATTTAAGTACAGAACTGAATTGAAAGCTTTATACCAACGACACTTAAGAAGAAGAGCAGAACTTGTTAGAGCGGCGTGTCATCGATCTTGAACGTTGTTGGCCCAGAAAACATGAGCACGAAAGCTTATCGTAGTGTTTTCGAGTGCTTGAGTTGATGTCTGAAGCAAAGGGGGTGAAACCCCATTTAAACTGGATCTCAGGCGTCTAATAGACTATAGGGGTACCCTACACGTCATCGGATCAGCCACGTCCTTATTCGCAGACTCGGCCAACTTTTATCCTGTTTTGGGCACCTGGGATCACTAGGGCGCCTGGGAGCAGTGAGACACTTGGGAGCTGACGTGGTACTTCCAACCAATGAACACCAACTCAGCTTCAGAACCTGCTAAGAAAACCCCTATAGGGTACCTGAGTCCTCTCAGGCGCCTGGGTTCTCGGATGCCTGAGCCCTCTCAGGAACCCCTGATCGTAGCAGCTGGTTCCTTTAGCCTGCAACCAAGGTTAGTCCAAGAACATAGTATAGTAAGGTAAATATGTCACGACCCCAGAGGCACATGCTTCCTCGAAATCGGGCAGCATCTCCCCTGTACAGCAGAAAATATGGGGCAATAATACATACATCTCACCATAAAAGATGGCTCAGCCATCATAACAGAAAATAAAACATCACCACGCAGTTATATATCAATATAAAAGATAATGGGTGGCTCAGCCATAATACAATTACTCATCTTTCAGCCATAACAACTCTCTGCACTCAACTCATAAACGCTACTCAGCAACTCATGAACCATCCCGTGATCTCTGGTTTCAGTAGCTCTCCAAGACACTATCATACACAAAAATTAGACCTCTCTGCTATCTCATGTCAAACGCTAATTTCCAGAACAAATCTCCCTCAAATCCTTGTCTGATATGACCCAATTTGACTGCTTCTGATACATATCATCAAAGGCCTCATTGAAATCTTTCAGCCGCTGCTTCACAAAATTCGGAGCCTTTGCTCTACCACCAGAGAACAATATCAATCCTCCTCTGCTCAGCCGAGGAGGAAGTTTCCCTCTACTTTCCCTCGATTTAAATCTGAGAATCAACTACAATCGATCAAACTTATCAATCACGTAGAGCACTCGACCATAAAATCACTAACACCTAGTGTATATCAAATGATCAATAGTCAATCACCACATTTATCAACATCGCCCATGAATCACCAATCTCTAATTAACAAATCGTAACTTCATAAATCCACAAATGATCCATCAAAAATTTTACGTATCACAAAGATACATTTTCATGATATCCACCATTTCCATACCATCTTCAACCAAAATTTAACTAGATGGTTCTTTGAAAGTGAAAGTTATGTATCCATCCACATTCACGACTAATAAATCAAAAATATCCACTAGCGTATCCTCAAAATATAATACATCACAGAGATTCATCAATCTCGATCATTCCTTGAAACATAAATCAAAATTAACTTCAGCTCATAATCCTTACAACTCATCCAACTACAAAACCTACGATTCATAATTTAATTTGATCAACAAAATTCTCAACTTATAAATCTGCTCACTGCAGAACACTTCTACATCAAAATACTTTATCTCCAAACAAGTTTGCTATCAACCAACAGTTCGGACAAGCATCACCTCGTCGACTCCTGTATCTTTTAGTCAGTCATCTCTTTCCCATGAATGAGAGAATAAAAGGATCAATACAGGTGGAACAGGGACAAGTATTTGTGCCAAACCCAATACATTTTGGTCATGCTAATCAGCACCAATCAACATTTTAAACTTTATGATTTTATGTAGCTATAGAAACTAAAATGACAATGCAACACATGAATTACACTAGCAGATTGTAGTCTCTATAATAAAGTTGGCTGCCAAGCTCTTTAGAAAGGAAGTATTGGTAAAACTTTTAAAATAGGAGAAATTAGCAATTTCCACAATTATTTAAAACTGAAGTTATGTATGAATAAAGCTTTTAAAGATTAACTTGTAAAAATGATAAGAATAAAGCTCAGTATGCATTGGCTTGATGATTATCGAGTTTCTAACAGAACTCATTGTGAAACAGAGATGCACGAATTTAGAGGTTGCACTTGGAACATTTAAGCTCTAAGAGCATGACTACCAACTGGTAAACATTCATGAATGTCTTCACATTAAAACATTGAAAAACCTCTTTGTTTAGATCCAGTTAACACTGTCATTATTTCAACTAGCAAACATAAAACATATAAATCATAACTCAAAATTGGCAAACCGAACATTACCAATAATTTAAATATACGACACCCTAATTAGATGATCATTCCACAATAGCAATATGTCTTAATTCAAATTTGTTTCACCATGAATCAACTCTTAACTCGATCAATCTTCTTGAGATCAAATCGACTAATTTCAATACAAACTCACAACACAACATCAAAACCAGTCACATGATGCTCCATGAAACATGATGTTACACCACACAATAAAAATGAAACTAAACCTCTTCATCCCAATCATAAGAATACGTTGGATCAACTATCTTTTCTAGCCATCATGAGAACCTCAATCTATTAATATACTCAAGATACCTACTAAGAGATACACAAGGTTAAATCGAGAATTTGATTAAATATGCATATGCCTAGAATGTCTCTAACTTTTAATGCTACGAGGCTAAGCAAGTAAATATATTTAGTACACTAGACTAAGACTGAGAATTGCAGGGTGTGTAATAAAAATAGATGCCAATTTACTAATACAGCGAACCTATGTCTATATAACCTTAAACAAGATAATGTAAATAATGAATAGGATAACCATCAAAGATATATCTTACTTACTCATCGCCCAGAGAAAATGACACCATGAGCATGAATTTTAACTAATTTTTATGATTTGGGATCTACAATGCACCCTTCCAAATTTTCCAACAAGTACTAACAACCTAAGGGTCGAAAACTCTATAAAACAGAGTATATAAGTCCTCTACTAACCCAGACAACAAGGGTATAAAGCTTTATCCATCACCAAGTTGGTAGTAGTCGATGCTAGTTAAACTCATAATATGATAGGAGTTAAAATTGTAATCCTTTATCTCCGACAATTTATTGACAGATTCAAACCCCGCTTTTCGACTCATCAATCGACCCTACAAGAGAATCAATAATCTCTTCATCTAGGTCAAATCCCCAACGAATCAACTATTCGCTTTCATGATTTACCTTGACCACAAATATGAGTAAGACTAATTAACTATATGCTTTCAGGCTAATATACAAACACTGAATTACTATTAAACAAGTGTAGGAGCGGATTCACAATCCAACTAATTTGGAAAATATCATCCAAACCTAAACTAGATAGTTAATACCAAATATAGTATGATCACTAAAGACATACCTCTTGCAGCCTGGAGAGATCTCGTCGCTGCCAAGTCCCATCACAACCATAACCAGAAAAGGACTCCGGAAAAATAAATCAGTAAAATACAGATAGACCTCGTAAAACAATACAACCTCGTCAACCCTTAAGAAAAAAACTCCGCAAAAATAAACAAATCTGTAACATACAGATTGACCTCGTAAAACAACTCCGTAAACCCACATACACCAAAACATCGCAAAACTTGGCTCTGATACCAAAAATTGTCACGACCCCAGAGGCACATGCTTCCTCGAAAATCGGGCAGCATCTCCCCTGTACGGCGGACAATATGGGGCAATAATACATACATCTCACCATAAAAGATAACTCAACCATCATAACAGAAAATAAAACATTACCACGCAGTTATATATCAATATAAAAGATAATGGGTGGCTCAGCCACCTTAAACATAAAAGAAATCACAACTAACGAGAACCCAAATGTCTCCGTGATAATAATAACAAAACTGGTCCGCTAACTGATAAACGAATAAAATGTGAAAAAACTGAACTCCATACCGAAGTAAAACAACTAAACCAAATTGTGGAAAATAACTAAACTCCGGGGACTGGCGACTGGATCCTCTCCTGGCTCCAAGAAATACGACTACCTGCTATCTGAAACAACAAAAAAGAAAGCAGGGGTGGTGAGTCCGGGCGGACTCTGCGGGTATATGAGTAGACAATAAGCATGGCATAATAAAGGATATAATATGTAGAGAATCCAACAGGGTACAGTCCATAAGAAATATAGGAACCTAAACATGCATAACATATATAGAACCACAGGTTATAAAACCGAATAACAATTAAACAAGCGTAAAATAACTCAACAACAATAAAACCAGGATATAGATGCATGTCAATCATGTGCAACAACCATAGCTCATATAAGTGCATCAAACACAAGCAAATGCAATAAATAAATACGTATGCATATGATGCAATGACATGTGTCACCCCTGACGCCAGTCAAGCCGTCAACACATCCCATCTGTGTGACCGAGTGGGTAGGGCTGTGACAACTGTACTACTCCAACAACAACCACAGAAGGTGTGGTTGAGTGGACAGGATGCTGGGGAGTCCACACTCCAGACCCCGGTACATCGGGGGAGCTATCAACAGCTACAATAACCCTCGAAAAATAACGGTGAGGGTGAGCCATGATGGACCCGGAATAGGTGTCACGAAAGTGTGGGTCTCAAAATTTAGATGTGTGTAAACTGGAAACCCTTTTTGCAATCAAAGAATAAAAGCGTAGTAAATGGGCCACATGTCGTATTTTTCCTAGGGCTAGTTGAGAGTTTGTTTGATTCGAGCTCGTGTTTATGTGTCGTTGATGTTTTGGGGTTTCAATTAGAATTGGGTTTTGGGGTTGCAAACATGAAATGAAATCGTATGAAATTAAGGGAACTTAGCTAATAAGCTAAACAAGTGATGACAATCAATAACTCAACCAATGGACAATTTATCCAACTAATGCAACCTTGTCAAATTTGGAAATCAAAGATGTTATCTAATCAAATCTGATTTCGACTAGCACTAATGCAAAGAACTTCTTTAGTAATTATTACTCCAAACGAATTAAATGCAATTCAATCTTTAACCAAACTGGTACACAATCATTGACAAGACTTCACTTGATACAAAGTGCAACAATTTAACAAACTTGATACCAAATTAAGAAAGATGATGTGCCAACAAGGATCTGATACTAAGTGCAACACTATCATTTGACAATTTCAGAATTGGACTGATCAAAACAGGGACAAGTTTAATTCAGAAACATTGCAGAATCTTGACACAACAAATCTGCCGAATTGTAGAAATAAACTGCAGGATTTTCAGAAATGCAGGGAGGAAATTCGGCTGCAACTTAGATGCAAGTCAACCAAGCAACAACAACAAGCTGGAATTGATACACTGATCTACAATTCAGAAAAGCTTAAGAATGGCTAATGATATCTTGGCACGAATTCAGATTTGCTAAGCTGTAATTGATACAAAACGAACTGATGTGCAGAAATGGAGTCTAATATGCAAGAAAGGGCTGATACATAAGTTGGAAACCAATTCAGAATCTGATATCCATTGCTATGGAATTAAACAAACTGCACGCGAGTTCAGAAGTAAGAACTAAGCTCACTTGACTCAATTTCAGAAATAAGAAGATGAGGTTTGCAGAAATTAAATCTAGATGGCAAAATTAGAACTTGAATGGCAGGACTGGAATTCAGAAATGCAGAAACGTTGACTGCAGAAATGAAACTTCGAACCAAAAGCAAAACAAACCAAGCAACTGAAAACGAATGCGCATAACCAATGTTTGGAAAAGATTAAAGCTGCAGAAACTGTAATCGGATTTGCAGAGTTGAAATCTGAAAGAAGGCAGAAATCAGAACATGAAGTGCAGGATTTAGAAACCGAATGGGATACTAAATCAAACTAAGCAACTGAGATCGAAATTACCAAACTAATATCAAAAACGATTCAGAATATAAACTAGACTACTGATATAAAATGCAGGATTTAAAGGACTGATACTGCAGAAACTAAGGGCTGATACGCATGCAACAAAATGGAACGCAAGCTGTAAACTGAACGGGAATTGCAGGAAAACTAACATTAAATCTGAGAGTTCACTAACAAGCAATCTAGTTACTCAACTTGAAGAATTTAAACCTAATTAAGCAGAACAATGAAGAAAACGAAATTATGGCAGCTAATACAAAAAGTTCAGAAATGAAACACTTCAGAATTGAAATTACAGCTACAAATCGAAAATTCAAGAAGAAATCTAAGCCTCAATCACTCTCTTAGGTCAAGAACTCCTTGTTCATCACGCAAGGGTGAGCCTCGAACCCGTAAGCTCAGCAAATCAATGGAAAACTCAATCTGCGATCCATTCCAGCTCAGCTCTTCCCAATTCTGAAAATTCCATTCGAATCCTCCAATCCAGCTGCTTCCAAATGCGATGGTGATTCGGGGATGGTCAGAGCACTCTAGGGAACCCCTCCAGATAGCTCCGGTGGATGGAAATGGAGCACAGCTGAAATCGAAGGCTTCAAATAGCAGAGCCATGGAAACCTCACAACAGCTCTGTTTCTTGGCAATTTAGAGCTGGAACTTCACTGACAATACGTCCCCAATGACCTAGCAATTGATCTAAACAGAAAATTGAGGGGTCACGCCGCTTGGATTGAAGAACTAGCTAAAGAAAACTTAGAACACGCGAAGAAGATGGACTGTGCAGCGGAGACGCGACGAGGAGAAGTGTGGAAAATTTTTGATTAAATACTTAACAATGGACGGCCCAGATTGATTTGAGAAAATCCAACGGCTGATCTTCATCTGATCTGAACCAAACTTTGATGATATTGATCAAGGGTCAGGATCTGCCTCGTGGTAGCTCGGATCCTCCAGATTTGCATCGGATGGCTCAGATCAACCTGATCTTTGAATGGACAGTCTAGAACCCTCTTGGCTTGATCCAACGGTGGGATGATCTCTGATTGGGATGAAAGTCTCAGATCTTGATCTCAGTACTTGATCAGCCCTAACCCTAGCTCGGATTGCCTCAGATGATCCCAGATGGCTCAGATCTAGCCGCTTTTGAATCGGACGGCCCAGATTAATCCGAAGCTTGATAACTCGATCCGGGTCCACTTCCGACTCAAGTTTGACCCAGTATGCCCTAGGTCCATGATCCTTTCATGCCTACAAAAATAGATCAAAAATTTAGTGGCCAAATAATCCAAATATGTACAGATTTGCAATTAAGTCCAAAATAAAAGCAAGTCCTAGAACCTAAGGTAAATTCACAATTAAGCAAGTAAAACATGGGTCAAACATGGATTTTAGCAACTAAAATAATCAATAAAATGATACTTATCAACTCCCCCACACTTAAGCTTGAGCGTCTCGCGAAAACACTAAGTATGTATCCCTTAGATTTCCTTAAGCATAATTAGAAGCAATTGAAAAGAAATTACCTAAGGTTGTCACTTCTCAAAAATCTAAACACTATGGATTAGTATCTCGTCCTTAAATCAACAACTTAGCCTTTTCATCCTTCATGAGTCATTGAGATGAATTTAACTCACTAGCCTTTCAAGGAAAATTTTGGTGACTCTCTCCTTAAGTTCTAAGTTGATGATGGAAATGGAGCTCACTCAAATACACATGCTTTTTGCACTACCATAGGCTTGCTTGCTATCTAATTTCCACCATTATTCATGATTAGGATCAATATCTACAAAAACAAGTGAAAACATAGAAAATGGTAAGAAATGGAGTAAAAGCCAAGAAAATGGAAAAATTGATAAAGTGGGAGACTTGGTTGTTCAAAAATGTTTCCAATGTGCTTTGCTTCTCTTTACAGTCCTCTAGTGATATCAAAAGTGTAAGGGAGTGAGGCTATGGCATTGCCCTTCAAGAATTTGATGAAAAGTCTCCATTAGTTCCTTTGTGCCAATTGTACACCTTGCGTGCCAACTTTGCTTCCTTCATTCTTCTTTTCTGATTTTTTCCTCTTTTCCTTTCTCTCTAGTATAGTCATAATGTATTGGAACAAAGGATTGATTCAGATGAGGGAACTTCACTGATTTAAAATGTCGAAACTCCAATGGTGTGCCACTTATCTCTTTTGTTTTCTTTCTCTTTTTTTTCTGCTTTTTCCTCTTTTGGTTCAGCTGTTAACTTTCTGTTTTTGGTCTCATTTTATTCAATCATGTCGTGCTCAGCTCCCAAGTCCTTCTCAGAATCAACTCCAATCCATCTAGCAATTAAATGGTAGGGGAAAGTTCAAACAACTCAAATAAAGAAATTGCTTCACAAATTTTTTTTTTCAAACTGTTTTCTTCTCTCTTTTTTTTCTTCTCACAAATCTTCTAATGGAGCACATTCGGATCAGAGTTTGTATCAGAGAGCTTGAGACTTCAAATAACGATTAGGAACAAAAATTTGGTGCTCCACATATATCCTTCACTAACTCTTGCAACTCCCTTTAGATACTTACCACTCTAGTTGGCACACTCATTCACTTTCCTTTTTCTCTTTTTTTTTCTTTTTCCAGATCCACGGCATCATTGATTCTTCATCCTTGCAATTCTCTGAGTTTTCAAGGCAGTTACATCACCTAGTAGTGGAGAATGCCAATCCAAACTGTTCGGATTCCACTTCACTGCATGTTTTTTTTTCTGTTTTGATCTATCAGTCCTAGCAGCCACATTCCTTCCAATTCTGATCAGCAAAGGATGCACTCGACACTTTTTGACACATTTATATACTTGATATCTTGATTTACAACCTCGGAAACCCAATTTCAATTGCAAGTTGGTACAAAATTGCCTTCATAGCATTTCTACTGATTTTTCTTCTTTCATAACTGCATTTTCAGCTTAAGTATCAACTTGCTACTCCCCAGAACCTCTTGGGCTTCGAGTGGATTTATTCTGAGTCCTTGTCAGCATTCCTTGCAGCAGCCACATTAGTTTCAAATCAATTCCTCTGCACTTCAATTTCTGCACTACACAGATTTTTTTCCTCCTCTGTTTTGGCACAAATCCTCTGCAATGGTCTTAGATTTTCTGATTTTGGCACAAATTCTGCACAGATTCTCTGCCTTGATCAGATCTGGTCAGCTTAAAATTCAGACTCTATCAGATTGTTGCTGAACTTAGCTTCCACAATTCCAACTTCCCACTTCTTGATCCACACTTCACTTCTTGCGTGCCAACTTGTCTTGGGTTTGTTTTCTGAATTTTTTTTCTGTTTTGCTCTCAATTTCAGCTCCACGGCAGAGTCATTGCAAAACTCTGATTTCTCAAAATAAATACATCACATAGTAATGGAAAGTTAAATGCTTCACTAGGTGAGTTGATACACTGCCATTTTTTCTTCTTTGATCTCATCCTTCCTTTTTGGCATTGATTTTTTTTCTTTGAAATGGTGCAGATTTTTTTTTCTTTGCTTGCCACTTAAATCTTCAAAATATGATAAGGAAGCTCGATCTCCAATTGCTTCCATCTCTCTTGCTCATTCTTGGCACATGGAATTTGCAGAATTTTTTTTTCGACATGAATTGCCTCTTTGATATCAAATATTTCCAAAACACTAGTCACTCCCCCACACTTAATCCTTTGTCCGTCTCGGGCAAAGTAGCATTAAGAAACCTCCCAAACAACAAGTCCATAGAAAAGCAAGGGTAAGAGTAGGAGATAAGTAAAGAAAAATAAAATAAACATGATTAGTGCTAAAAATTGATGTGGAAAGGAAAACAAATGGATTAGTCTCTATAGATGTGATCCAATCATTGAAATATAATTTTGAAAGAACCTAAGCAAGTTCTAGAGTACAATAACATATGTGTATCACAAAAATAAGACTAAGTCTCACTAGGTGCAAATGATTCATCTCAAGTCATCAATTAAGAATATAAAACCAAGTAGTACTCAAGCATCCAAGAATTCATCCATTAGCTCAAACCTTAAGTTTTAACAACCAGATTTAATTTATTTTCAAGAGATTCTAAAATGACATGAAGATAACCTAGAGGGATACATTTATTTCTAATTATGCAAGAAACAAATTTCCAAGAAAACTAAAATGGTATCTACAATGACTCCTAGTCATTCTACTCTACTCATGCATTTATTAGCAAGGACTCAATTTAAAAGAAAATTTTAGAAGTCATAAAAGTGAAGGAAAATGCAAGAAAGAACAGACTCCCCTTTATTTCTGGTGGACGGAGTCTATCAAGAAGTAGCCTCCATCGTGGTAGTGGAGGAACATGGGTGGCCCAGATAATTAGGACTCCCCCACACTTGAACTTTACAAAAATTTGCTCGGGTGGCCGAAGGCGATTTAGGTTCAAGATCCATTGAAGGAATGGAGTGCTATGAATTAAAGTAAGATCTTCTCCTCCCTCTTGATGCCTTTTGAAAGTTCTTCCAGGAGGTTGGAGTCTGTTCAGATGGAGCACCCACTCCGGAAGTCTTCTGGACCCTGCAAAACAATGTAATACCTCTCTCAAGTGTGCAGGGTAAGATAAGAATGAAATAATATCAGTCTCTGCATGAAATGTATCCAGAACTGCATCAATATCCAATGAAATCAATTCTTGGTACCTCAATGAATTTTTCACAATTATTTTCTACCAAGGATGTATCAAGCAACTCATTACAACCAATGAAATCAATTTTAGGTGCCTCAATGAATTTTTCACAATTATTTTCAGCATAAGATATATCAAGAGACTCATCACAATAATCAACATCAAGTCTAGGCACTTCTAAAAATTTTTCACATTCAGCATTTTCATGATATGTATAACCACATGTTTCATATTCAGCCAATTTAACACTAGGTACCTCTATCGATTTTTCACAATCAAATTCTACAAAAGATTCATCCCTAAGTATATCAAAAATAATAAAATCAATTTGAGGTACCTCTATGCAATTTTCAAAAAAATTAGGAGGAATATTTACCTGACCGTGCTTAAGAATACCTGGAGGTTCTACAAAAGTGGCCTCCTCCTGGTAATGTGCGATCTCCACTTCAAGTTCAGGTTCTGGTGGACACTCAACTAAAGCAGGTGATCCTTGAGTTCTTGCTTCCACCATGCAAGTCCCTACATTTCCTGGTTCATCCTCTGAATCTTCTAATGTATCCATCACCTGTAGAATCATCTCCCATGCATGTTTCCTCAGTATTATCTGAAACAACAATATTAGAAAAATTAGGACCATCAATAGCAATATCCTTACAAAATAAAAGTTTAGAAGGGTCCTATAAAGTTTCAGAGTCGAAGTCAAGGTTGTTACAAGCTCTGCTATCCATCTCCTCCAATGCCTCTAAATAAGTAGGAATGGGTGATGCTTGGGGCTCAGTGCAATCCCCTACACTCTCAATCCTATCCTCTGGATCTCCTGATACATCAACCAATGATGGTGGTCCCTGGGGCTCTGTGCAATCTCCTACACCTGTAGAATCATAATCATGCCCCTCAGAATTAAGAGTAGCTTGATAAGATAATTGTCCTGATTCTTGGGCTCTTATCTGATTCAATTGATCAACCAATTTTTCAAGGCGTCCTCTGATGTCGTAAAGCTTTTGTTGTTGTTGAAAACTTTGCTGTTGTTGTAGGACTTGTTGAAACATCTCCTCCAGCCTTTGTTGATGAGCCTCACTCTCATCAGGATTCTCAAAGCCTCCTTGATTGGTGTGGAACTCCTGTTGGTCTTGAAATGTAACATAAGGCTGCTGAAGACCAAGAGTAGGCTGTGCATTCTGAAATGGGAACTGTTGGGGCTGCTCAAATGGTGGAATGGGCTGATTAAACTGCTGAAAATTTGGCTGAAATGATGGTTGAATTTGCTGAGAATTATAGCCCTGAAAATTCTGTATTTGAGGTTGGCATTGTTGATTGAAAGGTTGAAATGGTTGGGACTGAAAACTCTGGTTTTGAAACTGAAAATTTGGATCGTATGGCTGTGAATGTTGAAAAGGTTGTTGAAAATTCTGTATGGGTTGAAATTCTTGCTGTCATGGCTGAGGTTGAGACTGAAATTGATTATTTCCCTGCTGAAAACTTAAATAAGGCTGCTGGAAATCTTGGTTAAAATGCTGAAATCCTTGGTTTGGTTGAACTTGATGGAAGGGTGGTTGCTGAAAATTCAGATTATCTAAACACCCTTGCTGAATTCCTTGAAAAGATAATTGATTTTGTTGATAGGGTTGCTGAAAGTTGACCTGAAATTGCTGAAGTGGTTGCTCAAAAACTGAAAATTGTGGCTCCCCAATCTGAGTTTGCTGGAAATTTGGTTGATTTGGCTGAAAATTTTGGAAAGGCTGCCCTTGCTGAAATTGTTGAAATTGTGGCTGAAAAAATTGATTTGTTTGTTGAAAATTCGTACAGGACTGTTGGAAATCTTGATTTGGTGGCTGATTGAAAGGATGGTTCTGCAGAAATTATGGACACGGCTGCTGGTAAGTAGATGAGAATATTTTGAACTGGCAGTCCTGTCACAAAACAAACAAGAAAAATGGCAGTACCCGTATACAAAAGATAAAGCACAAGAAAATAGAATCAAATGATATGCCCATAAGCACACAAGCAAAAATCAAACAAATCAACCAGTTGCTTCCCCGGCAGCGGCGCCAAAAATTTTGATGGACCCGGAAGAGGTGTCACAAAAGTGTGGGTCTCAAAATTTAGATGTGTGTAAACTGGAAACCCTTTTTGCAATCAAAGAATAAAAGCGTAGTAAAGGGGCCACAGGTCGTATTTTTCCTAGGGCTAGTTGAGAGTTTGTTTGATTCAAGCTCGTGTTTATGTGTCGTTGATGTTTTTGGGTTTCAATTAGAATTGGGTTTTGGGGTTGCAAACATGAAATGAAATCGCATGAAATTAAGGGAACTTAGCTAATAAGCTAAACAAGTGATGGCAATCAATAACTCAACCAATGGACAATTTATCCAACTAATGCAACCTTGTCAAATTTGGAAATCAAAGATGTTATCTAATCAAATCTGATTTCGACTAGCACTAATGCAAAGAACTTCTTTAGTAATTATTACTCCAAACGAATTAAATGCAATTCAATCTTTAACCAAACTAGTACACAATCATTGACAAGACTTCACTTGATACAAAGTGCAACAATTTAACAAACTTGATACCAAATTAAGAAAGATGATGTGCCAACAAGGATCTGATACTAAGTGCAACACTATCATTTGACAATTTCAGAATTGGACTGATCAAAACAGGGACAAGTTTAATTCAGAAACATTGCAGAATCTTGACACAACAAATCTGCCGAATTGCAGAAATAAACTGCAGGATTTTCAGAAATGCAGGGAGGAAATTCGGCTGCAACTTAGATGCAAGTCAACCAAGCAACAACAACAAGCTGGAATTGATACACTGATCTACAATTCAGAAAAGCTTAAGAATGGCTAATGATATCTTGGCACGAATTCAGAATTGCTAAGCTGTAATTGATACAAAACGAACTGATGTGCAGAAATGGAGTCTAATATGCAAGAAAGGGCTGATACATAAGTTGGAAACCAATTCAGAATCTGATATCCATTGCTATGGAATTAAACAAACTACACGCGAGTTTAGAAGTAAGAACTAAGCTCACTTGACTCAATTTCAGAAATAAGAAGATGAGGTTTGCAGAAATTAAATCTAGATGGCAAAATTAGAACTTGAATGGCAGGACTGGAATTCAGAAATGCAGAAACGTTGACTACAGAAATGAAACTTCGAACCAAAAGCAAAACAAACCAAGCAACTGAAAATGAATGCGCATAACCAATGTTTGGAAAAGATTAAAGCTGCAGAAACTGTAATTGGATTTGCAGAGTTGAAATCTGAATGAAGGCAGAAATCAGAACATGAAGTGCAGGATTTAGAAACCGAATGGGATACTAAACCAAACTAAGCAACTGAGATCAAAATTACCAGACTAATATCAAAAATGATTCAGAATATAAACTAGACTACTGATATAAAATGCAGGATTTAAAGGACTGATACTGCAGAAACTAAGGGCTGATACGCATGCAACAAAATGGAACGCAAGCTGTAAACTGAACGGGAATTGCAGGAAAACTAACATTAAATCTGAGAGTTCACTAACAAGCAATCTAGTTACTCAACTTGAAGAATTTAAACCTAATTAAGCAGAACAATGAAGAAAAAGAAACTATGGCAGCTGATACAAAAAGTTCAGAAATGAAACACTTCAGAATTGAAATTACAGCTACAAATCGAAAATTCAAGAAGAAATCTAAGCCTCAATCACTCTCTTAGGTCAAGAACTCCTTGTTCGTCACGCAAGGGTGAGCCTCGAACCCGTAAGCTCAGCAAATCAATGGAAAACTCAATCTACGATCCATTCCAACTCAGCTCTTCCCAATTCTGAAAATTCCATTCGAATCTTCCAATCCAGCTGCTTCCAAATGCGATGGTGATTCGGGGATGGTCAGAGCACTCTAGGGAACCCCTCCAGATAGCTCCGGTGGATGGAAATGGAGCACAGCTGAAATCGAAGGCTTCAAATAGCAGAGCCATGGAAACCTCACAACAGCTCTGTTTCTTGGCAATTTAGAGCTGGAACTTCACCGACAAACCTCCCCAATGACCTAGCAATTGATCTAAACAGAGAATTGAGGGGTCGCGCCCCTTGGATTGAAGAACTAGCTAAAGAAAACTAAGAACACGCGAAGAAGATGGATTGTGCGACGGAGACGCGATGAGGAGAAGTGTGGAAAATTTTTGATTAAATACTTAATAATGGACGGCCCAGATTGATTTGAGAAAATCCAACGGCTGATCTTCATCTGATCTGAACCAAACTTTGATGATGTTGATCAAGAGTCAGGATCTGCCTCGTGGTAGCTTGGATCCTCCAGATTTGCATCGGATGGCTCAGATCAACCTGATCTTTGAATGGACAGTCTAGAACCCTCTTGGCTTGATCCAACGGTGGGATGATCTCTGAT
This sequence comes from Boesenbergia rotunda, assembly GCA_024364735.1. NCBI lineage: Eukaryota > Viridiplantae > Streptophyta > Magnoliopsida > Zingiberales > Zingiberaceae > Boesenbergia > Boesenbergia rotunda. The sequence goes on from JAGFNQ010006399.1 coordinate 212,236, forward strand.
TGGGATGAAAGTCTCAGATCTTGATCTCAGTGCTTGATCAGCCCTAACCCTAGCTCGAATTGCCTCAGATGATCCCAGATGGCTCAGATCTAGCCGCTTTTGAATCGGACGACCCAGATTAATCCGAAGCTTGATAACTCGATCCGGGTCCACTTCCGACTCAAGTTTGACCCAGTATGCCTTAGGTCCATGATCCTTTCATGCCTACAAAAATAGATCAAAAATTTAGTGGCCAAATAATCCCAATATGTACAGATTTGCAATTAAGTCCAAAATAAAAGCAAGTCCTAGAACCTAAGGTAAATTCACAATTAAGCAAGTAAAACATGGGTCAAACATGGATTTTAGCAACTAAAATAATCAATAAAATGGTACTTATCAAGCCACCAACAGCTCATCCCTCTAATAACAATGGTGAGGGTGTCACTGTTTGGCATAACAGGACAGATGCTCGCACTCTAATAACTACCACGATAACAAGTGGTTGATTGAATCGAGCAACAATATGACTAACGACGGCTTAACCAAATGTAAGCCCAACAGTCGTTAGTATGCAACGTGCAAGTATGGTGCATGTTATACGATGCACGAACAACCGGAGAAACAGCGATGTAATAAAATCCAACGAGTATACGATGCATCAATACAACCAACCAGAAATCGCAAATCAACGATTATGCACCTACACTACTAGGTAGGATATTTCTAATGCCAAATAAACCTAATGGTGTTTAATGGACTTCTAAGTACTCGCGTACAAGCGGTACTTTACATAACAGAAAACAACAGGGGACTGTACAGAAACGAATTTTTGAATACTCGAAGATCAACGAAGAATAAATCTCAACGGCGATGTTTAAATAACGACAAAGAACAAGGTCAAGCAACCTATCAGACATAATATAGCCATGCTTTTAAGGTAAAGAAAACTACTCGAGTACAAAGGAGAAGTACCCGCATTTTATTTGTAGAACGTGTCAAAGAGAACCTCCTCGTGACCAACCGTATGACTCCGAATCAAGGTCCTGGGTAAATAATAAAGTTTAGCTAATTATAAAATTAACAAATTAGCTAAACAAAATACTAAACACAATTAGAACAAATCCTAATTACAACCTCTACTTAAATAACTCACAATTTACAACAGATCCCTTCTTAACCTAATTCAGCCAATATTAAGTTATTACTTAATCTCAAAATCCCCTAACAAGGTTATTAATTACTCAATTCCACTCCATCGTTGAACATTAATCCCAAAGTAAAGTTTAACCAATCCTATAAGCACATACATGAGATGAAACGTATCATGTTGGGATCTACTCCATTTAAACCATATTCATTAATTCATTAATTAACCTAACCCCTCATTAAATCAAACCAATATTAGCCAAGCAAATTTAAGTCATAATTCACTCATCAACTTACCTAATTACCCACTAAAAGCTCACAACAACAACCTACAACATCACAAGATTAAGGAAATCAAGTTAACCACATAATCAAACAAATTTGTCACCCAACAACCAATCGACCAACATCATAAGTTCACTCCCACGGCTCTAAAACAATCCACAGTCATTCCCAAAGAAAAACAACCCTATTGAAATGTGGCATCACACTACACAACCACACCTCACGGCAAAAAAAAAAACAATCAACATAATTAAACCTACAAGAAGAGCCCCTTACTTAGCCAGCACCGACGATCAGGGAGTAGAGGCAGCGTTGGCAGAACCCGGCGATCAGCGAAGGTAGGGGTGCTTTGGCTTCTCCTTCGTGTGCGCTGAGGGAAGAGGCGCTCGGCTAGGGCTTGGGGCGTGAGGGAGAAGAGGAGAGAACCGTGAAGGAAGGAAATCGCGTGGCTAGGGTTCGGCGAAGTCGACGTCGGGCAGAGGGAAGAGGCGACAGCGTTGGGCGGTTTCGGCTAGGGCAGAGAGGATTTGGGCGTGGAACTAATTTGGGAAGAGGATTATAGACCTTTTTATATTTGTTTTGACATTTTGCAAATAAACCCAACAGTTTTAGTAAATTCCAACTAGGTCCTTATTTTCGAAATTCACCTTTTCAACCCCATAAAATTCGGTATTTAACAAAATACATGCATGAATGACAGCTAGAGCTGTCTGGTTCTGACATTAGATTTTAAATAAAATCCTAGGTCGAACCGACGCCTACTATTCTCTCTTTTGGGGAACGCGTCCTCACCTACTCCACTATGGAGAAGTTACCTTTTGCCAACCGGCTCCTCCGGTTGGACTTTTTCTCAACCTTCAAGACTCCCGAATCTCGAGACGTCCATACCTCGACCCATCTCTACTTGTGCCCGTAGTCCTCACTTGGCTAAGTCTGTTGTCTGATCTTCCGGATCAGGTCTTCAGTGCCCAGTCCCCGACCAGGTCTTCGTGCCCAATTCCTCGAACCAGGTCTTCGTGCCCAACCCTCGGTCAGGTCTTTGATGCCCAACCCTCGACTAGGTCATCATGCATAGTCCTCGACCAAGACTTCGTGCTCAACCCTGCAGGTCAAGACTTCATGCCTAGGTTAACTAGGACTTTCCTGCACACTTAGTAAATTCATTAGATCACCACATAAACTTAACTTTGAACCCTTTGTCATTATCAAAATTAGATTCGATCTAGTGCTTCCGGTACCAATAATCTCCCCCTTTTTGATTTATAGCAATCCAGTTCAAATGTTAAGTTAAAATATATAAACAAGAGATAAACTATAGTTAAATAACATAATAAAGCAATTTTTTTAAGACATGACAAATTTTGAAATAGCATTTAACTCTCCCCCTTACTTTTAGAACATTTGTAATTTTTGAGAAAACCTTGCAAAATTAAAATATTGCATAAAAGCTCCCCTTTGATTTGAAATTCTCCCCCTGAAGTTTTTTGAAAAGAAATATGTAATTTTCACTTTGAAGGATTTTCTAATTTTTGAAAAAAAAAATCTAAGTATGAAAACATTCATTACTTTGATTTTGAAAAAACTTCTGAGTATCAAGAAATAAACTCTAAGTTAAAGTGAAAATCTTTTTGAAAAAATAGAGTTTTCCTTTTAAAAAATATTCTTTTGAAAGCAAAGTTTATTTTAAAAAGGAAAAATTTTAATTTTAACTTCACTTTTTCTACTCTTCCCCTTTACCATATATCAAAAAGAATTGTAGTAGATATGCTTTTTGAAAATATATTTTGAAAGAAAACTTTGATTAAGGAGATAGAAAGAAAATATTGAGTATCAGAGGCTATGAGTTTTGAAAAAATCATAAGAAAATTTTGAAAAAGTTTAAAAAAATGTCAAGTGTTAATTTTTAAGAAGACAAATGATAGGGAACAATTAACAAATTATTAAATAATTAAACAAGAATTAATGCTAAATAACAATTTGTTAAGCCTATAATATAATTTGAACCAAGTAACAAGATTTGAACCAAGTTAATATTCATATTGAGTCCAAGCATGATTTAAATCTGAAAAGTAAACCATGCATAAAATAATAATTTGAGAAATAGCCAAATCTTAATTCCATGGGTCCCTGTCTAACCCAGTTTGTTACTTATTAACTGTTATAAAACAGTAGCTTTCACTAGGATAAGTTAAGTTATCTTATCAAATTAAACTTTCTATGCTTAATTACTTAACCTAATTGTTGTTCAATTATATTTATCGCCCCAACTACTTTTGATGCACTGACTTAAAGCATCTTGAGTCAAGGCATAGACCTAAGCATCTCAACCCAGTTTAAGTTGTCAATCAAAGTATCCTAATGTGCTTGTGAGATGCTGACTTCTAAATCTATAAGAGCATGCAGACTAGGGTTAAGTCCTAAGCTAAGTCAATAACAAAGAAATCTCTAGTTTTAAATAGGGTAATTTTTAAAAAACTATGTCAAAAAGTAAAATAAAAAGTTTAAAATAATATTTTTTTAAAACTATGAATTTTTGAAAAGTGGATAATAGTTTTTGAAAAATGAAAAAAAACTATAAGAACCATTTCAAAAACATAAATGAAAAATAACCCTATTCTATTGACCACATTCCTAGCTGCTTTCTTAGTGAGATAAACTCAGACTCAGATAATGGTTTAGTGAAAATATCAGCTAGGTTAGATTTTGAATCTATGTGTGTAAGTATAATTTCGCCCCTGACTACATGATCCCTAACAAAATGATGTTTTACTTCAATATGTTTAGTTTTGGAATGGTGAATGAGATTTTTTGTAAGATTAATTAAACTAATATTATCAATGTAGACTTTATTGGTGCAATCATGCCCCAAACATTATTTACTTTTAATATTTGGTTAAATGTGTTTGAGTTAGGCAATGTTGGTGATCTAACATGAAACTTGAGTTTAAGTCCATGAATGAAGAATTGATAGAAGAAGACATAATATGGCAAGGCCGAGGGAAACACTTCAAGGCAAGCCCAAGGATGAGGAGTCGAGGGCTCGGAAGCATCCTAAGGGTGCGAGGCTGATGGAAGGGTTTGAAGGCTTGTGTCTACGCAAAGGAAAAGTAGAACCTGAGATTTATCAGGTATCAGTCGACTGATGAGAGGATCAGTTGACTGATACGGTGGGTTCAGTCAATTGATAGTGAAATCAGTCGATTGCTTCAACGAACAGAAAGATCAATCAACTGGGTCAGGTCCCAATCAACTGATTAGTGATCCTTGAAGGCTGATGGCAGAATGCTTTCTACAGTAGCCGTTGAAGCTCATCATTCGACTGATGATACTGCTAGTCGACTGATGTCGAGGGTTATACAAAAGCAGATTTCAGAACATGAAGAGGACATAACTTGATTCTCTCGATCTTTCTTGATTGTTCTGAGATCTCCAAGCTTACACACTCTCAATCTCTTCCTCCAAAATCATTCTAATCTTGTAAGAGGAAGAGATCATCTTGTAAGGGTTTCTCCACCTTCAAGCTTGAGTTGAAAATGAGAAAAGCATAGTGAAGCTTGGTTGGGTGGGTGTGGATCCTTGGATTAGTCATTTCAAGGAGGTGGAGACCAAGTAAATCAAGAGAGTTAGCATTGCCTTCATTGTTTTTCTTATTGTCTATCTTTTTCTTGTGCTTTGACTAATATTTTGTAGATAAAATCCAAGAGAATCTATTCACCCCCCCTCTAGCTAGATGCAAAGATCCTAACAGACTTTAGTGTTAGTGTAGGTCAACTAAAAGTCCTTAAGGGTATGTATTATCCATAGTAATTGAGCTACACATTCTCCTAAGGCTATATATTCAACTTCAATTGTGGATAATGCAACACAGTACTGCTTTCTACTGCACCAACTAACTAAGTTGTGACCTAACATCTGACAACATCCACTAGTACTTTTTCTTATCTAGTTTACACCCTGCATAATCTGAGTCAGAGTAGCCTAGTAGGTCAAAATTAGAAGTCCTAGGATACTAAATTTTCACATTTAGGGTATCTTTAATGTACCTAAAGATTCTCTTGATAGCACTTAAGTGAGATTCCTTAACACAAGTTTGGTACCTAGCACAAATGCCTACTGCAAATAAAATGTCAAGTCTGCTAGCAGTTAGGTAAAGTAGGCAACCTGTAACACTTCTAAAGTGCTTCAAGTCCACTGGTTTTCTTTCTGGGTCACTATCTATTTTAATATTTGTTGCCATCGGGGTATTTATTGTTGGGACCTTTCCGTTTGCTAGAGGAGGTGAATAGCTACTTTTCGATTCTTCTTCCTACAAGTTGTTAGTGCGCAAGAGGAATAACAAAAACTAAAACTAACAACTAAGAAAGACACACCAATTTACGTGGTTCGGAGATGAAGCTCCTACTCCATGGTTGTCCGTAAGGTGGACGATCCCGATCCGTCGGTGGATGACTCCCCGGAAGGCCTCCGGCTAGCTCGTGTAGCTCCTTGTGGGTGGAGAAACCTCGCCACAACTCGCAACACCTTTCTGAGCTCTCAGACTACTAATTGGTCTTTAACCAAAGTCAATTCCGTCAAGAACTTTCAGCCAAAACCGAGCCCTTTTAAATAGTGCTCTATGCTGAAATGACCGTTACCAGTCGACTGGTCCAAGATCAGTCGACTGGTCCCACTTAGATTCGAACATTACAACCTAACGTTTGAATTTCAGCTGCCATCAGTCGACTGGTGCTTGACCAGTCGACTGATCTTTCTGTGGACTTCATCAATCGACTGATCAAGCATCAGTCGACTGGTCCACCCCTATACCTAAGGTTTCCCTTCCCCGAGTACATTTCTCTCAGCACTTGAACCCTAGGATTTCCTTCTCGAGTATAATTCCCTCAACACTCAACCCGTCACGACTCAGTTAACTCTCCATTCAGCAGCCTCGACCTGTTGCTTTCAAGCCCTCTTCGACTTTGGCTCTCGTCCCTCGGATGCATGCAAGCCCACGACCTGTCACCCATACCACCCTTCGCATATGCCTCGAAGTCCGCTTCCCTCGGCTCATCGTCCCTGCTTTATCCACGGACCCTCGGATGCATACAAGCCCATGGCTTGTCTCCTCACATCATCCTT